>CAUYUJ010014933.1:179561-192061 GCA_963575745.1 Prorocentrum cordatum
CGTCGCGGTCGGCTCTGCAAAACAAGCGTTTCATCGAGAAATCCCTCGGCAAACTCTGCGGATCAAGCTTTTCGCTCGAGACATCCTCAACACACGAAAAAGTGGCCCGCACCCTGTGATTTATCGATCGGGATTTCAAAAACAAGCGTTTCGCTCGAGACATCCTCAAATTTTAATTCGCCGGCCTCCTTCGACCTCGTTATTTATCAGGGAAAAAATTCGCCGGCCTCCTTCAAGTTGGCACCGGGGGACAAGGTTTACCCACTAAAAGAGAACCCTGGGCCCCCGCCCTTTCCGGGAAAAACAGCGTTTCGCTCGAGACATATCCTCAATTTTAAATTCGGCCGCCCGGCCTCCTTCGACCTCGTTATTTATCAGGGAAAAAATTCGCCGGCCTCCCTCAAGCAGGCACCGGGGGATTAGGTTTACCAACTAAAAGAGAACCCTGGGCCCAGGCCCTTTCCGGGAATTTCCGGGAACAACAAGGCGACGTGCGTGTGGACTCGCTGACTCGCTCCATTAATACCACTCATGGGTCGAACCCTCCCTCGGGAAGCAGGGGCCACTCCTTCAATCCGCAAGAACAACTTCTGCTGAAAATCTCGGGAGAATATGCTAACTACGCTTGGGAAGGTATCTGGCCATGGCTGTGGTTGGGGAAAGCCTGTGGCTGGCCATATGGCCTTCGTTGTTGAGTTCTATTGCGAAGCGCATCTGTTTTCACTATGGAATTCCAGCTCGTGGCCTTTTTCTGTGCATTTGTTTGTTTGGGGGGGTGGCCGGGCTCCGAGGCCGAATCCAAGAAATACATCGACGAAGTGTTGTGAGGAGTGTTTCGGTATTCAATTCCCATTGCAAAGCGCGTATGTTTTCACCATGTGATTCCGGTTTGTTGCCGTTTCTGTAGATTTCTGTTTTTTGTGCTCTGGATTCTGGCTCCGAGGCCGAATCCAAGAGATAAATCGACTATGTTTTGGGAGTGGTCTTTCGGTGTTCAATTCATATCGCCAAGCGCGTATGTTTTCACCATGTGATTCCGGTTTGTGACGGTTTCTGTAGATATTTCTTTTTTATGCTTTGGATTTTCGCTCCGAGGTCGAATCCAAGAGATAGATCGACTAAGTTTTGGGAGGGGCCTTTAGGTGTTCACTTCCTACCGCAAAACGCGTATGTTTTCACGATGTGATTTCGGTTCGTGGCGCTTTTCTGTAGATGTCCGATTTATTTTGATCGGGATTTTGGCTCCGGTGCCGAAGTCAAGGGTTAAATCCCTGCTCGAACCGATCCCTACACAGAGCCTGGGCTTAAAATGTCAACCGAAAATATATAGGATGCATTTCGGTCTACCTCGTTTGCTTCCATATCCTCCTCACGTTCTATAGCAAAACGCGTATGTTTTGTGTTATCTTCCTCACCTTCTATAGCAAAGGAGGTTTTCAGCATGGGCACTTGCGGACACCCGCGGCGCAACCCACAGGACACCCGCAGGACAACTTGCAGGACAGACAGCCACGGGACCACGAGCGGGCCATTGGCAGGACAACCCACGGGACAAACCGCTGGACAGCGCACGGGACAACCTGCGGTGTAGCCAACGCCTGCATTGGTGATCGTAGGCGTTGCAACGCTTGTTCGTTGGCATTGATGCTCAAGCGCGCGGGCCTTGGTCCACTGCCGCACCACCTACTCCGAACAAGCACGCGAACCCAGCTGCTCATCGATGGAGGTCCCCGCTGCTGATAGCAATGTTCGGAATGCCGATGTCCCCCAAGAGGCAGCCGCAGAACAGCCTGCGGCTGCCGCTGGTGGTAGCGGGGATGCTGACGCTGTTTCGTCGAACTCTTCGTCAAGCGAGGAGGAAGACGACGTGGCCATGTCAGAGGCCGAGGGCGATTCCAGCGCAGATGAAGATGAGGGCGCAGCCCACACGTCAGCCCGTGGCAGATGCGGCCAGTTCGTCTGGCCGTGCCCGCGCGAGTATCCCTCGCAGCTGGATGAGCGCGAGGCTGAGCCCAAACTGATCGAATCGCGTGCTCCGCGGTGCCGACGGATCCATCGCAGGCGTTCCGCCCGATCGATCAAATCATGGTCGCGGTCGATGGACCGATCGCTGGCTCGTTCGATGGCGTTTTGTGCGACGCTTAGGCGTCGCCGGCGGAAGTGGCTGAAACCAGAGGACATGTCGAAACAGGAGGTGGGCAATGCGTTCAAGAAGGCGTGCAAAAAGCTAGGGCAGGGCCCCAACTTGGAGAAGGCGCGCCAGGGTGGCAACAAGCAGTGTTGCGGGGGGAGTCGTGGGCCCCAGCCAGCCACCCTTTTGCGACATGTTTCCTTCGGTTGCGCCCGAAGGTCCACGTCTTCTCAGAGCCGCACAAGCGCTGGAAGAAGGGCACGGACGCGAGGGAGAAGCACGCGCACATCGTGTTCAAATTCAAGGAGCCCTTCGCGCACCAGCGGCTCCAGCGAGAGCTGTCCCAGCAGCATGGCATCCGCGGGCGCTTCTCCTTCAACCTGACGGGGTACGCCGACTACCTGGGGTTCTGCTTGATCGAATCGAGCAAGAAGCTTTTGGCCGACATCGATCGGGATCCATGGTCGTGGCCGCCGATTCCTGTCGAACGCCTCCTGAAGTTAGCCGAGAATCCCTCGGCGCAGATGGAGGGCCGCCTCGGCGTGAGCAAACCTGGCCCGAAAGAGGGTCTCTTCTTTAACGTTCTCGGAGATCACGGACGCTTTCGTGGAGGCGACGTCGTGACCGAGAAGGACGCAATGGGCCCTGGCCGAAGCAGCGCAAGGTAGACGGGGACGTCACCCTGTACAACACGCTGGGCAAGGAGAACGTGCGGAAATTGCTCGGCAAGGTGCGGCAGGCTTGGAACCCCGAGCAGATCTCCGAAGGCACTCTGGTCCAGAGCCCAGAGTTCGATCTGGGAAGGTTCATCCCCGTTGGCTCTGTCGGTCCTGGGGTGTTGCGGTGGGCGGCTGGTGGCTGGAAGTCCACGGCGCTCGTCTTGCGCGGGCCTGGTGGCTTGGGCAAGAGGAAATTGCCTGCGCCTTGAATGCACATGGTCCGCTCCCGCAGGCTTTCCATTTTCCTCAACAAGACTGACCGCCCTCGGGGCGTCTCGTGCCGCAACCGGGATGGCACGATCCCGCAGGGCACGCCGCGCATTTTTACCACTAATTGGTCCTGGCGGGGCTTCTGGCCCCCCGCAGTCGCCTTGCCTGCCCACGCCGCCCCGATTAGTCGACGGGTGGAGTGGGTGGAGGTCGCGGAGGACCTCCGCGCGGGCGTCGCCCCGCCACCTGATGGGCCAGACGTGCCCAGCAGGCCCGAGGGCGGCCCCGTGCTCCCCGTTTCGCAGCCGGGTTGATGCGTTCGGGGCGGTGCTGGGAAAATGCAGACAGGCGCCGTCTCGGCGTGGATTTGGCATCTGTTTCGTTGCATTGCGTTGAATTGTCCCCGTTGCGGTGACTTGCGTCGTTTTGCGTGGATATGTTTGGGGCGCCTTGCGTTGCGCGGCGTTGCTTTAAATTTTGCCCTGGCCTACAGCGTTTTTTTTTTGTGGGGGGGGGGGCATGGTTTGCGCGCCGCGCGCCGCGCCGCGTAGATTGCATCGGCTGGATGTGAAAATGTCGATGTTCGGGTTCGAATTGGCTGGGGGTCCATTGCGATATGTCACGCGATGCATGAAGAAGCGGTGCCGAGTTGATGTTGCCGGAAGGCCGTGGATGTAAATAATAAACGCGAAATCGATTCGTAACGTTGGATTTCGCCATTCAACGGCCTCAGGAAGAATGCTTCGGCAAGATGTCTGGCAGCCAATGAAAATGTAAAAAATAAACGCGAACCACGGAAGAACTTTTCCTTCACCCGTGGCGGGTTACGCCGAGATCTTGGCATATCTCTTTGCATGGCGGATTCAACGTTACGAATGGTTTTCGCGTTAATTTTTTACAGCCACGGCTGCCATTTCGACGCGGCCCCGAACTTGCGTTTGGATTGCAACTTTGCTGGCGCACTTCGCCTCCGCCGCTTTCAGATGCCCGTCGACGTCGCGCATTGCTTCCGCAAGCTCCCGCGGGCCCCGCAGGCCCCACGGGCCACGTAAGACAACCAATCCCCACAGGGGTCGCAAGTCCCGATGGCCCCATGAGCCCCACCTGCGTCGCAGGCCCCGCAAGCCGGACTGCTCTCGCAGGTCCCAGGAGGCTCCGTAGGTCACGCGGGCCCCACGCGCAACAGGGCCCCCCCCTAGTCCTACGGGCGTCGCAGGTCTTCCAGGTCTCACTGCCCATTCAGGCACTGCAGGTCCCACATGCCCCGCAGGTCTCGCAGGTTACGCCTCCAGGCCGCATTGCAGTTGCCGCGGCGTCATCAGGCGTCATCTCGCATTCCCCGTGCCATTCACCATGCTCGAGCGATCTGCCTCGCGGGTGCCCGACTCACGGACGCCCAGACGCGCGGCCGCTTTTTGTGTTGCGTTTTCGCCCAGCCCACATGCCCCGCGCTGGCGTTTTGCTGCGCCAGCGCTTGCAGCCCGATGAACTCGCCCTCATCGACAAGTCCGCCAGGGCCCGCGGCAACGGCGCCGCCGACGCCACCCGCGCTGTGAACCAGCGACGCGCTGCCCGCGGGGTGGCGCCCATACACCAATCGGCCGTCTACAGGTACGTCAAGGGCATTAGCCACCCAGCGGGCGCCACGGAGACTCGCGGCCGGAAGCGGGTCTTGACTCCGAAGGACGCCGACAAGCTCGACCGAGTCCGGAAGCGCTTAGTGAAGGCAGCCAACAACCAGTACCGGGTCACTTACGCCGACGTGGTCGCGGCGGCGGACATGGAGGGCCGCGCGTGTCAGCGCACTTGCGAGGAGGCCCTGCGGAGCAAGGGGGTGCGCTTCAGGCAGCCGCGAAAGAAGATCTTGTTGACCGAGGAGGACGCCAAGGTCCGCGTTGAGACGCTGAAGGCTTGGCTGAAGCGCCCGAAGAAGTATTGGGAGACGGGCGTGCGCGCGTGGGTGGACAACAAGAGCTGGGTCATGCCCCTCACTCCGAAGCAGCGCGCCAAGTACAGGCAAACCCTGGTAACTGGGCACCTTCGCAAGCCAAGCGAGGGGACGGAGAAGGGCATGACGAAGCCTCGGCAGAACCATTCTTTCCTGGGCATACCATCGGTCTGCGTGACAGCGGCGGTTGCCAAGGACCGGGTCATTCTGTGGCACGCGCAGGACGGCAAGTGGAATGGGCAGAAGGCCGCAGACACCTACTCTGGGCAACTTCTAAAGGCGCTGCGACGCACCTGGGGGCCCCGCAAATCTTACACTATCGCTGAAGACGGGGACCGGAAGGGCAACCAGAGCCAAAAGGGCATCGACGCTAAGTCTGCGTGCGGCATCAAGGCTCTCACGCTCCCGCCGCGGACCCCCTCGGTGATGCCCCTGGACTTCTCCATATGGAAGGCCATAGAGAAGCGCCTTGTCCAGACGGCGCCCAAGACGACGGAGACCAAGGACGCCTTCCTCCAGCGGCTCAAGAGTTGCGCGCAGAAGTTGCCGAAGAACTACGTGAAGAGCGTGATTGCGCGAATGCGCCCAAATATGCAGGATATCGTCGACGCCGACGGCTACGCCCCGAAGAACGACTGAGGGTTCTCCCCCGAGCCCGACCGTTCGGGCGCGTTTTGCCATGCAGTCATAGTCGATGCCTTCCTCGGGCCCGAGGCGGCGCGGGCTGTTCGATTTTTCCACGTGGCTCGGCGGTGGTTGGGGGGCATTCGTTGCTCCTTTCCAGATGAGCTTGGCCGCGCCGCTGCCAGGGCGCAGTCCGTTGCGCCCGTCGCCAGCAGACGCGCGGCGCGAGCAGCT
This sequence comes from Prorocentrum cordatum, assembly GCA_963575745.1. Classification (NCBI taxonomy): domain Eukaryota; class Dinophyceae; order Prorocentrales; family Prorocentraceae; genus Prorocentrum; species Prorocentrum cordatum. The sequence goes on from CAUYUJ010014933.1 coordinate 185,428, forward strand.
CGGTTCTCCGATCTGGTCAGTATATGGCCAGGGTGCAGTCGTTGATCTGCGCGCGTAGTGCGCACGCGCGCAGACTTCGTATCCCGCCCGAGTTGCCCTTGCAAAAGCCGTGCCAGATTGAAGCCCGCGGATAGGATATTTGGGGTTCGATGTCGACGCACGGTCGCCCGCGTCGCGGCGTCGGCAAGGCCATCGGGATTCCGGGTGAATTTGTTCGGCGCGTTCTGGCCCTGGGGCGCTGCGTTCGCGGGTGGGGGCGCTGCGGTCGGGCATCCAAGACTGGCGTGGCTGGGCTCCTCGGCGCAGCCCTCGTAGTCGGAACGCTTGTCGGGTCGCCGGACGACGTCTTGGGACCGTTCCCCATTCTTGCTGAATGACCAGAGGACGATTGGCCAAAGGACCACTGGACGAGAGGACCAACGAACCACATAACCAGAGGACCGAATGATCAAAGGACCAGGGGATTCAGTGTCACGAAGGTCCTTAGTGTGTATTGCGGCTCACTCAAGTCGAGGACGACGTAGTCACAATGTCACATGTCAGACATTGGGCGCGCTTGGGAACGGCAGTTGCCCTTCGACGTGGGGATGATTCCCTGTCTTAGATTGACTTGCAGGAAACGCCCGTGATATCGCCATGACTGGCGTTCTGGTGCGTGGAGATTTGCTCAGGCGTAGCTAAGGCGACGCGGCGATGCGATCGCCGGGAATGGCGTTCAGGGAGGTGCCTTTTGTTTAAGCCGAGCCGCGACGATTTGTGGGATCTGTGCGTGGCTCGGACGAAACGATGGCGACATCGCGGCGAATTGCTTTCTCCGACGTTACGATGCGTTCGGTCCTAGCCTGGCTACGACGAAGGGATGATGAGGTTGCCAGGAATGGCGTTCTGGGACATTACGATTTGCTCGGTCCTAGCCTGGCTAGGACGAAACGGCGATGAGATTGCCAGGAATGGCGTTCTAGGACGTTACGATTTTTTCGGTCTTAGCCTGGCTACGACGAAACGAACATGAAAGCCACGAAGTGCGATAGGGTTACAACTTTCCAACGTTATGAATGCCTTTTTGGAGCTCTCGCTTAATACTTCTTCACAAAAACGACGCCGATCGTAACGTTGGAAATGCTTAAATAAGAATATTCTTTTTTTTATTCAAGAAATCTCAACGTTACGAACGGCGTCGTTTTTGTAAGAAAGTATTGCACCAGAGCTCCAAAAAGGCATTCATAACGTTGGAAAGTTGTAACCCTATCGCACTTCGTGGCTTTCATGTTCGTTTCGTCCTAGCCAGGCTAGGACACAAAAAATCATAACGTTGGAAAGTGTGAAACTCTTTTCCGGAATCACGATGCATCTTGCCAGAACACCATTCCCAGGCCACATCGTGAGTGCCCGGAGCCAACTGTAGGCCACTTTGTGCTCATCGTGTTCCCAGAACACCATTCCCAGGCCACATCTTGGGTGCCTGGAGCCAACTGTAGGCAGTTTTGCGTTTTGCTTTGCGTTCCTTAGCGTTGCTTGGCACTGCTGGGTATCATCATCATCGTTTCGTCCTTGCCGGGCTAGGACCGAGCAGAATCGTGCGGTCCCAGAACGACCCAGAAGTGCCGGAGGGAGGCGCTGGTATCCTTCTAGGAGGGCCACATTGCAGGCCCCCCGAACAACACATGTTTCAGCTAAACTGCCGAAGCTAGACTGCCGCCTTCGGCCGGTTTTGCATGCATCGGCTGCTCGTTTGTACGAGTTTGATAACATGTGTGTGTGTGTGTCTGCTCGTCGCAATCGTGCTTGGATGTCGCTCTCCTTTGAGTCCGCGCCTTTCAGTGGTCACTACTTGTTTCGATATTCAAGAGGCTCACGCCATTCCGCCGCCCCGCAGGAAGTTTTTGAAGTCTACAATATTGCTTTTGGGCGATACGAGTCTGGACAGGAAAGTCGCATGGCCAGTCACAGCCTTTCCCCAACCACATCCATGGCCAGATACCTTCCCAAGCGTGGTTAGCATACTCTCCCGAGATTTTCAGCAGAACTTGTTCTCGCTGATTGACGGAGTGATCCCTGCTTCCCGAGGGAGGGTTCGACCCATGAGTGGTATTAATGGAGCGAGTCCAGACGCACGTCGCCTTTTTTTTTGACGGGGCAAGTAGATTGCCAGCGGGGACCCCGCAGGCCCAGGGTAGCCGGATTATATTTCTCGTGTTTCAGAAGGGGGAAACTCTCGGCTTTTTTTGTTTTTTCCTGTCAGGGGCTTGTGGGCCCCATTGAAAAAAAACAGCAAGGCGACGTGCGTGTGGACTCGCTGACTCGCTCCATTAATACCACTCATGGGTCGAACCCTCCCTCGGGAAGCAGGGACCACTCCTTCAATCCGCAAGAACAACTTCTGCTGAAAATCTCGGGAGAATATGCTAACTACGCTTGGGAAGGTATCTGGCCATGGCTGTGGTTGGGGAAAGCCTGTGGCTGGCCATATGGCCTTCGTTGTTGAGTTCTATTGCGAAGCGCATCTGTTTTCACCATGGAATTCCAGCTCGTGGCCTTTTTCTGTGCATTTGTTTGTTTGGGGGGGTGGCCGGGCTCCGAGGCCGAATCCAAGAAATACATCGACGAAGTGTTGTGAGGAGTGTTTCGGTATTCAATTCCCATTGCAAAGCGCGTATGTTTTCACCATGTGATTCCGGTTTGTTGCCGTTTCTGTAGATTTCTGTTTTTTGTGCTCTGGATTCTGGCTCCGAGGCCGAATCCAAGAGATAAATCGACTATGTTCTGGGAGTGGTCTTTCGGTGTTCAATTCATATCGCCAAGCGCGTATGTTTTCACCATGTGATTCCGGTTTGTGACGGTTTCTGTAGATTTTTGTTTTTTTTTATGCTTTGGATTTTCGCTCCGAGGCCGAATCCAAGAGATAGATCGACTAAGTTTTGGGAGAGGCCTTTAGGCGTTCACTTCCTATCGCAAAACGCGTATGTTTTCACGATGTGATTTCGGTTCGTGGCGCTTTTCTGTAGATGTCCGTTTTATTTGGATCGGGATTTTGGCTCCGGTGCCGAAGTCAAGGGTTAAATCCCTGCTCGAACCGATCCCTACACAGAGCCTGGGCTTAAAATGTCAACCGAAAATATATAGGATGCATTTCGGTCTACCTCGTTTGCTTCCATATCCTCCTCACGTTCTATAGCAAAACGCGTATGTTTTGTGTTATCTTCCTCACCTTCTATAGCAAAGGAGGTTTTCAGCATGGGCACTTGCGGACACCCGCGGCGCAACCCACAGGACACCCGCAGGACAACTTGCAGGACAGACAGCCACGGGACCACGAGCGGGCCATTGGCAGGACAACCCACGGGACAAACCGCTGGACAGCGCACGGGACAACCTGCGGTGTAGCCAACGCCTGCATTGGTGATCGTAGGCGTTGCAACGCTTGTTCGTTGGCATTGATGCTCAAGCGCGCGGGCCTTGGTCCACTGCCGCACCACCTACTCCGAACAAGCACGCGAACCCAGCTGCTCATCGATGGAGGTCCCCGCTGCTGATAGCAATGTTCGGAATGCCGATGTCCCCCAAGAGGCAGCCGCAGAACAGCCTGCGGCTGCCGCTGGTGGTAGCGGGGATGCTGACGCTGTTTCGTCGAACTCTTCGTCAAGCGAGGAGGAAGACGACGTGGCCATGTCAGAGGCCGAGGGCGATTCCAGCGCAGATGAAGATGAGGGCGCAGCCCACACGTCAGCCCGTGGCAGATGCGGCCAGTTCGTCTGGCCGTGCCCGCGCGAGTATCCCTCGCAGCTGGATGAGCGCGAGGCTGAGCCCAAACTGATCGAATCGCGTGCTCCGCGGTGCCGACGGATCCATCGCAGGCGTTCCGCCCGATCGATCAAATCATGGTCGCGGTCGATGGACCGATCGCTGGCTCGTTCGATGGCGTTTTGTGCGATGGACCGATCGCTGGCTCGTTCGATGGTTTTGTGCGACGCTTAGGCGTCGCCGGCGGAGGTGGCTGAAACCAGAGGACATGTCGAAACAGGAGGTGGGCAATGCGTTCAAGAAGGCGCGCAAAAAGCTAGGGCAGGGCCCCAACTTGGAGAAGGCGCGCCAGCGTGGCAACGAGCAATGTTGCGGGGGGAGTCGTGGGCCCCAGCCAGCCACCCGTTTGCGACATTTGTCCTTCGGTTGCGCCCGAAGGTCCACGTCTTCTCCGAGCCGCACAAGCGCTGGAAGAAGGGCACGGACGCGAGGGAGAAGCACATGCACATCGTGTTCAAATTCAAGGAGCCCTTCGCGCACCAGCGGCTCCAGCGAGAGCTGTCCCAGCAGCATGGCATCCGCGGGCGCTTCTCCTTCAACCTGACGGGGTACGCCGACTACCTGGGGTACTGCTTGATCGAATCGAGCAAGAAGCTTTTGGCCGACATCGATCGGGATCCATGGTCGTGGCCGCCGATTCCTGTCGAACGCCTCCTGAAGTTAGCCGAGAATCCCTCGGCGCAGATGGAGGGCCGCCTCGGCGTGAGCAAACCTGGCCGAAAGAGGTCTCTCTTGACGTTCTCGGAGATCACGGACGCTTTCGTGGAGGCGAACGTCGTGACCGAGAAGGACGCATGGGCCCTGGCGAAGCAGCGCAAGGTAGACGGGGACGTCACCCTGTACAACACGCTGGGCAAGGAGAACGTGCGGAAATTGATCGGCAAGGTGCGGCAGGCTTGGAACCCCGAGCAGATCTCCGAAGGCACTCTGGTCCAGAGCCCAGAGTTCGATCTGGGAAGGTTCATCCCCGTTGGCTCTGTCGGTCCTGGGGTGTTGCGGTGGGCGGCTGGTGGCTGGAAGTCCACGGCGCTCGTCTTGCGCGGGCCTGGTGGCTTGGGCAAGACGGAATTTGCCTGCGCCTTGATGCACATGGTCGCTCCCGCGAAGGCTTTCCATTTCCTCAACAAGACTGACCGCCTCCGGGACGTGGATTTCTTCCCAGGGCAGGGGTTGGTCATTGACGAGATGTGCCTCTGGGAGCGGGACATCGACGACGCCAAGGCGCTCGTCGACGTCAAGAAGTTGCGGGGCGTCTCGTGCCGCAACCGGGATGGCACGATCCCGCAGGGCACGCCGCGCATTTTTACCACTAATTGGTCCTGGTGGGGCTTCTGGCCCCCCGCAGTCGCCTTGCCTGCCCACGCCGCCCCGATTAGTCGACGGGTGGAGTGGGTGGAGGTCGCGGAGGACCTCCGCGCGGGCGTCGCCCCGCCACCTGATGGGCCAGACGTGCCCAGCAGGCCCGAGGGCGGCCCCGTGCTCCCCGTTTCGCAGCCGGGTTGATGCGTTCGGGGCGGTGCTGGGAAAATGCAGACAGGCGCCGTCTCGGCGTGGATTTGGCATCTGTTTCATTGCATTGCGTTGAATTGTCCCCGTTGCGGTGACTTGCGTCGTTTTGCGTGGATATGTTTGGGGCGCCTTGCGTTGCGCGGCGTTGCTTTAAATTTTGCCCTGGCCTACAGCGTTTTTTTTTTGGGGGGGGGGGGCATGGTTTGCGCGCCGCGCGCCGCGCCGCGTAGATTGCATCGTCTGGATGTGAAAATGTCGATGTTCGGGTTCGAATTGGCTGGGGGTCGATTGCGATATGTCACGCGATGCATGAAGAAGCGGTGCCGAGTTGATGTTGCCGGAAGGCCGTGGATGTAAATAATTAACGCGAAATCGATTCGTAACGTTGGATTTCGCCATTCAACGGCCTCAGGAAGAATGCTTCGGCAAGATGTCTGGCAGCCAATGAAAATGTAAAAAATAAACGCGAACCACGGAAGAACTTTTCCTTCACCCGTGGCGGGTTACGCCGAGATCTTGGCATATCTCTTTGCATGGCGGATTCAACGTTACGAATGGTTTTCGCGTTAATTTTTTACAGCCACGGTATCAGCACTGTGATGTTTCAATTGTATTGTTTTATCATTATTAGCACCACTTGTTTTAGTCTTCTTCGTATTGGTATCATCATTCGTATGAGTAGTATCATTATTGTTACTACTATTGTTATCGTCCTTCGCCCGTCGCCCGTCGCACGTCGTCCGTCGTCGTCGCCGCGCGATGCCCGTCGTCCGTCGTCCGTCGTCGTTCGGTGTCGCTCGCCGTCGTCGCCCGTTATCCGTCACCCCTGGCGCGGCCCCCTGGGCGCGTCCTTCTTGTTCATGTTGATGGCGAACATGCACGGCTTCGCTGGGGCGCGGGGCGGGAGGGATTCTGGACTGCGCACCTGATGCAACCGCTGGCTGGCCAGGTGACAGGTCGGCACGGAGCACGCCACACTAGAGGATTACGGGATTACGGGGTTACAGCTGGAGGATAAGAAGAGGAGGAGGAGGAGGAGGAGGCGGAGGAGGACGACGACGAGGAGGAGGATTACAGCTGCTCCACGCGCAGCAATCACATAATCTGGTCAATAAGAGTCGGACAAAGGGGGGGCCGAGGTGGAGGCCCCTCCTCGTCCCAGGGCAGTCCTGGGCGCTGGGGTCGTGGCTGCTTATGCCGCGCGGCGCGGGCAAGCGCGCGCGAGGGACCGAACGCAGCACAGCCCACGCCACAACAGAGGAGAGAGGAGGTCCAGGGTTAGGTCGGGCATGTCAGGCGGATTTTGGAAGGACAATGGATCATA
>CAUYUJ010014933.1:194561-206572 GCA_963575745.1 Prorocentrum cordatum
CATCATCAGCATCAGCATCAGCATCAGCATCAGCATCAGCATCAGCATCAGCATCATCATCATCAACATCATCAACATCATCATCATCAACATCATCATCATCCGCATCACCACTTCATCATCGTATGCGTCATAGTCACCTGTTTCGGCACACCCCTCGCACGGCTCGTGGCCCCTCACCTCCCGCGCGCCTCCCCCTCCTCCTTCTGCGTCAACGCCACCCAGGTGGCCCCATTGGGAGCTCCACCGAAGGCCCAGAAGGCAGAGGTTGCATGCGTCCCCGCCACCCAATTCTGCACTCCCCTCACACGTTTCGTGGCCCCAGAGGGAGCTCCACCGAAGGCCAAAAAGGCACAGGTTGCATGCGTCCCCGCCACCCAAGTCGGCACACCCCTCACACGTTTCGTGGCGCCAGAGGGAGCTCCACCGCAGGCCCGAAAGGCAGAGGTTGCATGCGTCCCCGCCACCCAATTCGGCACGCCCGCCCCGTCACACGTTCCGTGGCCCCAGAGTGAGCTCCACCGAAGGCCCGAAAGGCAGAGGTGGCATGCGTCCCCGCCACCCAACTCGGCACACCCCTCACACGTTTCGTGACGCCAAAGGGAGCCACACCGAAGGCCCAAAAGGCCGAATCTGTATGCGTCCCCGCCACCCAATTCGGCATTCCCCTCACACGCTTCGTGGCCCCAAAGGGAGCTCCACCGAAGGCCAAAAGGCCGAGGTCGCATGCGTCCCCGCCACCAATTCGGCACACCCCTCACACGTTTCGTGGCCCCAGAGGGAGCTCCGCCGAAGGCCCAAAAGGCAGAGATTGCATGCGTCCCTGCCACTCAATTCGGCACACCACTCACACGTTTCGTGGCCCCAACGGGAGCTCCACCGCAGGCCCGAAAGGCAGAGGTTGCATGCGTCCCCGCCACCCTTCGGCACACCCCTCACACGTTTCGTGGCCCCAGAAGGAGCTCCACCGAAGGCCCAACAGGCCGATGTTGCATGCGCCCCCGCCACCCAATTCGGCACACCCCTCGCACGTATACGTTTCGTGGCCCCATCGGGAGCTCCACCGGAGGCGTCCCCGCCACCCAATTCGGCACACCCCTCACACGTTTCGTGGCCCCAGAGGAAGCCCAACCGAAGGCCCAACAGGCAGAGGTTGCATGCGTCCCCACCACCCAATTCGGCACACCCCTCACACGCTTCGTGGCCCCAGAAGGAGCTCCACCGAAGGCCCAGAAAAGGCCGAATCTGCATGCGTCTCCGCCGCCCAAGTCGGTATTCCCCCCACACACGTTTCGTGGCGCCAGAGGGAGCTCCACAGAAGGCACAAAAGGCAGAGGTTGCACGCGTCCCCGCCACTCAATTCGGCACACCCCTCACACGTTTCGTAGCCCCAGAGGGAGCTCCACCGAAGGCCCAAAAGGCAGAGGTGGCATGCGTCCCCGCCGCCCAGTTCGGCACACTCCTCATACGTTTCGTGACGCCAGAGGGAGCCACACCGAAGGCCCGAAAGGCCGAGGTTGCATGCGCCCCCGCCACCCAAGTCGGCATACCCCTCACACGTTTCGTGGCCCAAGAGGGAGCTCCACCGAAAGCGGTACCCACAATGTGGTACTCGCAGTTGCATATCCTTCGTCAGGCTAATTTCTGCGGGGGGAAAAGTAGGAGGAAAGCTGATGGGACGTAAGCGGACCCCCCCACACGAACAGCTCAGCAAAGCATGCGATACACCTCAGAGCTAATTCAAATACCCCGTGCAATCGAAACGAGGTGAAACACCAGAGATGCAGCCAGAAACGAATATTTGCGCAGCCTGTTCTTCTTCGGCTGTTGCGTCTGGCAGGTTCGCGTCGTGCCGACGTCGGCGCTGCGTTTGGCGCCGGGCCGATCGTTCACCCTTGAGCGCTCACGCTTTCAACTGGCACGCGCCTCAGGCAAGTAGGGCTGCAACTCAGATGAGCGGAGCTGTGATGAAGGAGAAATGGGAGGAGGAGGAGGAGGAGGAAGAGGAGGAGGAGGAGGAGGAGGAGGAGGCGGGGGAGAAGGAGGGAGGGACGAGGAGGAGGAGGGAGAGGAGGAGGAGGCGGAGGAAAGGGGAGGAGGAGGAGGAACGATGATGGAAAGGAGATGGTGGATGCTGGAGGATGGATCGGGATGGGGGAATCTGGAGGACAGCGAAAGACGGTGGTGCAGCAAAAGGGGCTTAGACGAGGATGGACCAGCGAAGAGGACGAGGAACAGGACGAGGACGAGCACGAGGAGGGGGAGAGGAAGAATGATGAAGAAGATAATGATGAGGATGCGACGATGTGGACAACTAGGAAGAGGCGGGAGAGGAGAAGTCACAAGGAGGATCCATGGGAGGAAGGATCAGCAGAAACAGCGCGGCTTTCCTGTAAGCAACATATAATCGTTCAGGTACTCGATGTCTTTAACCGTCCAGTTGGCCATGTTCCTCTTGATGTCGGTCCCCGACTCCAGGCACTCGATAATCTCGGAAAGTATATATTTAGCTCCCACTCCTCCTCCTCCTCCTCCTCCTCCTCCTCCTCATCCTGGAGACGATGGACCATGAAATTACTGTTTATTGTTACTGTCAACGTCTTGGTTTTTTGAAGCCTCCAGGGACCGTTTGAACCCTCCGGAGGTCTCCTTCTCCCTTCTGCTTCTCAATACTTCTCCTCCGCTTCCTCCTCTTCCTTATCCCTTCTTCTTCTCCCTGTCGGCATAATGATGAATTCGATGTATGCTTGAATGTCTTCTCACAGGATCGCCCCTCAATCAAAACGCCCAACTCATCAACCGACTACTCCATCTTGGACTCAAGCTGCTCCAGGTCTCTGCGTGATCACGCTTGTTAGCAGGAAGAAAGAAGAACGAAGACGGAGTGGGGGGAGGGAAAAGGGAAAGGGGGGAAAGGGGGAGGCAGAGGAGGCTGAGCAGGAGGCCACCGAGGAAGCTCACGAAGACGGTGATGGGTGATGATGGTCCACGTGCCCTGAGAGCGCGCCGATGTCAGTGCCTCCACCCAGTGATGAGTATGCTAATGATGATGCTGATCATGATGATAATGATGCTGATGACGATGCTGATGATGCTGATGATGATGCAGCCGAGGATGATGATGCTGATGATGATGGTGATGATGATGATGATGATGATGATGATGATGATGATGATGATGGCGATGATGCCGCTGATGCTGCTGATGATGATGATGAGATGAGATGAGATGATGATGGTGCTGGTGATGATTGGGAGGGGGTGGAAAGATTAGGAGGAGGAGGAGAGGCAACGAGGAAGCTTATGAAGGTGGCAGCGATGGAGGAGGAGGACCAGTGTAAACCCAAGACGAATCAACGACGGTGCAATACACCCTCTCTCCAAATCGCTACAAGAAATAATATCCATTGCGAGAAATGCCCCACTGGAAGACAACCGTTTGAGAATCCCCAATCGTGCCAAAATATCATTTCTGGGACTTCACTGCCGCGAATGAACTTGACTGTTGCGTCCTGACAACTCTACATCTCGCCAGAACGCCATTCCTGGAATGCCAACACAACGAATCAACGTGATTGTTATGTCCAGAGAGTCCGAAATTGCGCCAAAACACATTTCCTGTGACCTCAACCGTACGAACCCTTGTAACTGTTGCAAACGTGTTAAACGAATATGCGCGGCACTACAACGAGAACCACGTTTTGAAAACGACCCGCACTCAATATGTGAAGCTGTTGCGAGCTTTGAAAACGAATGTACGCGACTCTAAAGTGACGGTCACATGTTGAAAAGGAGCCACCGTCCATGTTCAAAAGGAGCCACCGTCCATCCGTTAAACTGCTGCAGACTTTTTGACGAATGTGCGCGGCGCTACGGCGCGAAACACATTTTGAAAACGACCCGTCCTCCATCCGTGAAACTATTGTGAAATTTGAAGACGGTTATGCGCGGTGGTAAAAAAAAAACGGCCCGCCCTCCATCTGTGAACCTGTTGCAGACTTTAACAGCGAATGTCCGCAACGCCAAAACGAAACACACACTTTGAAAACGGTCCACCCTCCATCCGTGAAAATGCTGCGAACCTCGAGCTTCAAGGTCATACGTGGTGGTGAGGAAGTCTTAGGAGAAGCGCCTGGCCCGCCCTATCGACACGACTGGGGGCGCGACAGGGAGGAATACATCATAAGGACAAGGAATCGAAGAGGAGGAGAAGGAGGGAGGATAACCGGACCAAGCATGCAGAAGGAACAGGGGTCAGGAGGCGGAGCAGGAGGGGGACGCAGAGAAAGAGAGAAAGAGAGAGAGAGAGAGAGAATGAGAGCGAGAGAGAACGCGAAGGTGGCCGTGGCGCGGAGGGCGGCGCGAGAGGGCGAGAGGCGCGAAGGCGGGGAGGCCCCTTGAGAGGCCAAGGGTGGCGACGGCGAGCTCGGGGGAACCAGGGGCAACGGGAGCAGGACGGAGGAGGATCGCCTACACGCAAGAGTGACCCTAGGCAAGAGCGACCGTTGGTGCGCGGCCCCTCCTCCTCCTCCTCCTCCTCCTCCTCCTCCTCCTCCTCCCCTCCTCCTCCTCCTCCTCCTCCTCCTCCTCCCCCTTCTCTTCTTCTTCCTCCTCCACCCCTCCTTCTCCTCCTCTCCTCTCCTCCTCCTCCTCCTCCGACTCCTCTTCGTTCTCCTCCTCCTCCTTCTCCTTGACGCAAGAATGCCCCTAGGCAAGAGTGACCTTTGGTGCGCAACTTCAAGGGGCCGCGGAGGGACCAAATCCGGGCGCGCAAGCCAGTCCTCGGGGGACCCCTGTGGGCCCGCACCAAGTGTCACTCCGGAGAAGGATCACTCCTGCGCGTCCCCGAGAGGGGGCAAAGAGGCATGAGGACGGCAGGATGGAATGAGGATGGATGGACGGACGGATGTGAGAGAGGATCTTAAGAAGGATGAGGAAGGAATGAGGATAGATGGGGAAGGAGGATGGGAAGATAACACAGGGGATGAGGATGGATGGGGACCGGATGGGATAGGATAGAGGACAGGGATGGAAGAGGAAGGAGGACTGAAGATGGAAAATGTGAGCGAGGATACGGTCAAGAACTCCAGCTTACCGTGTCGCGGCGACGGCCTCGGCGGTACGCTATACCCCACAAACGGACAGCGTGCCGCTCGGCGTCGCGGGGCGGGAGGCTCGGAAGCGATCGGGACGCTGATGCTTGGGGACTGGGGCGCGGCTGGCATGTCGCACTGAAGCGTGGTGGACCAGAACCAGCGGAGTGACACGCTGAGCACCGGCTCCTGACCGCAGGGGAGGAGACGAGGAGTGAGGGCCGAGGACGAGGGTGGAGGACAGGGATGAGGGTGGAGGAGGATGGGGGATGGAGAATGGTGGAGGGTGGAGGAGGATGGAGGCGGATGAGAATGGAGGATGGAGGAGGGACGAGTGAGGGAGAATTGGGGAAGGAAGATGAGGATGGAGGAACATAGAAAGAAATAATGTTGGCCAGTGTGGACCCCAGACAAAATCTGTTTCTAGCAATCTGCGGTTGCAAAATTTCTATGGTGCAATCTATGTTGTGCAGCATTAGTGGTGCAATCTATGCTCTGAGCGATCTATAAGCGCGCCGCAGGCGCGTTTTTTTCGTGCAATCCATGTGGTGCAATGCAGCGGCGGCGACGAGGCGGCGACGGCGACAACATAGCCGCCTGACCGGCCACACGGCCCAGATGACGGAAGGCGACGAAGCGGCGACGGGGCCACGACGGCGACGACATAGCCGCCGGACCGGCCACACGGACCAGTTCCTTAGAGGAGAAATGCGAGCCCCTAGGTGCAAACACTTTCTGGGGAACAAGCCGCGCAAAACAAAAGCTTCTGGGTGTCCGCGCGTATTTCTTGGATCGGCGCCGGGCACTGCGCCCTGGCGCGCGGAGAGCGCCATGGGCGGCGCCATAAGCGCGCCAGGGGATCCCACGCCGATCCAAGAAATCCGCGCGGGCCTCCGACAGTTTATGCTTGCGCCGTTGTTCGCCATCGAGAAGGATGACGAATCAGGAAGGGGTGGGGGGTAGTGAGGGGAGGCGGCTAAATTCCTCTCTTCGTGGCGAAAAAACGCAACGAGAGGTGGTCTTTGGGCCGTTTTCGGCCTCCGTGGGGCCCTTGCCAGGACCAAACGACTCGGGAAGACAAGCTTGCCTCCGAGAAAAGGTCCAGACCTCCCAGGGTCCAAGCTGTGAAAAACACTACGTCGGAGCTCTGGAGGGGAAGGGTGAATGAGGAAAGAGGGCGATGAGGAGAAGCGACTTGAGCACAAGGGTTTGTCCCAACCGTCATGCGAACCACCTGGGGGCTTGACTTGAAAGAAAGAGGGCGCGGCCTTGTCCATGGTTTCGTCCTCCTCTACCCACTTCTTGGCGTGCGCTGGCGACTTTGTCTTTGCAGCGGTCTGTCCTTTCTTGTGCTGCTCCTTCTTGGACATCATAAAACTAAGATCCTTGATGCGCAACTCGTTCATGATGGTATTGATATCTCTGACGGGATCGACCGTGTCCTCGGCGTGAATGACGTCGTCATCTTGCAGCACAGGGCGGTCAAGAGGCGGAGGACGAGAATGATGATTATGAGGAGGAGGAGGAGGAGGAGGAGGAGGGGGAGGAGGAAAAGCGCACGCAGCCGAAGGACGAGGAGTGTGAGGATGATGATGATGATGATGATGATGATGATGATGATGATGAAGAGGAGGAGGAGGAGGAGGACGAGGAGGAGGAGGAGGAGGAGGACGAGGAGGAGCGACCAGGATGGGGAAGGAAGAGTGTCAGGAGGAGGAGGAAGAGGAGGATGACGAGGAGTGAGGAGTATGAGGAAGAGGAAGAGGAGGAGGATGAGCAGGAGGAGGGAAAATGAGAAAGAGGAGGAGGATAAAGGGGACTAGGAGGAGGACCAAATTCAACCCAACATGCATCAACCGATGTTGCAACACATCTTTCCGTCCCGAGTCCCCCCCTCATACATCATCCATACACACGTTCCTGTCTACTGCGGGCACACCCTTTTGAATGACAAGCGGCTGGTCGGTCCGCCAGTCAGACGGGGGCGCTTGTAAACGATCCTCCCTTCACTTGCAATACGCCCATGGTAGCCTCATTTTGAAAAGTGCGCGCCCTCCATCCGTCCGAGCGTTGCAGGATGCCAAAATCGTGGCCGTACGCTCCGCGGAAATCCCACGCAAGAGCCAGTCAGGGAGGCCCAAGGATAACCTCATTTTGAAAAACAGATATTCCCTCCATCCGTATAAGCGTTGCAGGATGTCAATGTCGTGGGCGCATGCTTCGCGGATGTCCCACGCGACAACCCCACTTCGAAACAAGAACCGCCCTCTATCAGTGTTAGTTGTTGCGCGATGTGGAACTCTGGGTCGTCGAGGTCAAGGGAGGGTCAAGTGCATGTAGATGGTGGACGTTGTGCTTAAACGTGCGCGAGGCCAAAGGGATACCCCAACACAGTGGGGGGCGTTCGTTAAGGAATGTGCTCAGGAGGGTGCAGAGCCTGGAGGATTCCTTAGATGATGGGGGCAACGGTGATATCCATGGCCGATCTACGATTGGAGCTCCATCGACTTCCAGGCCCCAGATTCCTTATCTAAGGATTCCTTGTCCAGTGCCCCCACCGTCTTGGCAAGGACTCGCCACCTACTCGCGCAGCCAAGGACAATTGGGAAGCCGAGTATGCACGGCGTCATGGCGGGATCCCTTTTTGAAATCGGCCCGCACTCTTTCTATTATTTGATTGTGTAACGCCAGGGCGTGTGGCGCCAGCAAAGCGAGAGCTCCATTGTGACAAACTGGCTTTGGTCCATGCGTCAGCGCGATCTGAATTCATCTGCTCCTTGAGGCCTGCACCTGGGCCACTTGCCGCCTCCTGGTCCCTCACCCGCTCCTCCCTGTTCCCTGGTGCGACTTGAGCGCGCTTGGCGTGGGAACCGTCGTGACTTGCCGAGCAGGAGATAACTTTCGGCATCGAGTTTGTGGCACATTCAGACTTGCGGCTGTCTCATGTGGTTTCACGGGGACCTCACCCGATCCTCTCTTTCTCTCGTTCTCTTTCTCTCTCTCTCTCTCTTTTTTCCTCTCTCTCTCTCTCATCTTGCTCCAGCTCTCGCGTCGCACGCAGTCCCAATGACCTTCTCCCCTCTCTGCTTCGCCCGCTCTTCCTCCTCCTCCTCCTCCTCCTCCTCCTCTTCCGCATTATCCCCCCTTTTTCCCCTGCCCCCTCCACCTCTGTTCGCCTCCTCCCCCCCCTCACCCCATTCCTTCTCGTCCTCCTCCTCCTCCTCGTCGTCCTCCTCCTCCTCCTCCACATTCTCATCTTCTTCTCCCGCCCCTCTCCACCTCTCTTCGCCTCCTCCTCCTCCTTCTTCTTCCTCTTCTTCTTCCTCTTCTTCTTCCTCTTCTTCTTCCTCTTCTTCTTCCTCCTCCTCCCCTCCTCCCCCCTCATCCCCTCCTCCTCCTCCTCCCCCCTCATCCCCTCCTCCTCCTCCTCCTCCTCCTCCTCCTCCTCCCCTCCTCCTCCGCGTGCCTCCCATATCTGCTGCCGCAACCGCAGCCGGCCTCGCCTTCGAAGGCGCGCAAGACGTGGATGATGCCGTCCACAGCTTGGATGTGCGAGAGGAATGCGTTCCCCAGGCCTTCGCCCTTGGAGGCGCCCGATATGAGCCCGGCGATGTCGACGACTGGGAGTCCGTCTTTGCCGAACAACTCCCGGGTTGGGCCAAGCGAGAACTGTGTCTCTTGTGCACCCCCCGAGGCTGGTTTTGAGGCGACAGGAAGGTACTGATGCCGCTACTTCCTCGGACCTCTCCCAGGATGCGCTCTGACTCGGATTTCGAGGCGAATCCAGTCGTGGCGACGAGGGCCTCAGAGGAGGCCCAAAAAGGCGAAAGCAAGGACAAGGTGGCGATGCCGGTATCCTTCCACCCCGCCACCACGAGTACTGCGCATCGCCACAGCGGCGCTGCTGCCACGCGGCGTGCAGTGGATGAGTCCCCCTGCCCAGCAGTAAGAGCAAGACGACGAAGCATGGGCCGCAGAGGGCGAGCTGGGGTGAGCACGGAGGCGCTGCGCATGGCCAGTACCAGGCAGCGGCACAGGCGACGACGACGACGACGACGACGACGACGACGACGACGAGGTTGACAACGAAGGAAAGGGGTCGACGCCGACGAGGGCGGGGGCGAGGACGACGACAACGACGAGGGCGACAGCGAGGAACGAGGGGCAGACGCCGACGGGGGCGAGGGCGAGGGCGCCGAGGACGAGGACGACGAGGACGAGGAGCGAGGAGCCGGAGCAGGGCGGCCAGCGCGCAACCAGTCGAGCCAGTCTGGGGCCCGCTGGCTTGCGCGCCGGAGCAAGACGCTCTCTTGCCCGCCACGCGCGCGAAGGGCCGCGCGGCTCTCCCACTGCCTGCGGGCCTGCGGGTGCGGTGCCGGCCGGCCGCCGAAGGTGCGCACCTTCGGGGCGCGGAAGAGATTCGCGTCCTCGTCCCATCGCCTCCACCTCGAGGGGAACGAAGAATGACACAAACATCAAAACTCGGAGGTCCGCGCGGATTTCTCGGATCGGCGCGGGATGGAACCCCGTCCCTGGCGCGCGCAGCGGGCCAGGGGAGGCGCCGGAGGCGCCGCCAGGGGGGTCCAGCGCGGATCCGGGAAATCCGCGCGGACCTCCGAGTTTTTATGTGAATGTCATTGCTGGTTCCCTTAATCTCCATCTCCGTCTCCATCTCCATCCCTCCATCTCCACCTCCGTCTCCATCTCCATCCCTCCATCTCCATCTCCATCTCCCTCTTTTTGACGCTGGCCCTACAGGAGCATCGAGGCTGTTGCAGTCTTCTGGTGCCACAGCATACAAGGATTCCGACCTAGCGAAGCGACACAAATGAAGGCTGCAGCCAGTGCGGGCACAGGAGGGGCCAGAGGAAGTGGGACTGCCCTGAGGGCGCAGGGTAACGGAGCAGGCAGCCGAGGGGAGGAGGAACAGCAGTGGCAGCAGGGGGGGGGGCGATGGGGGGAGGAGGAGGAGGAGGAGGAGGAGGAGGAGGAGGAGGAGGAGGCACAAACCCATAACAATAAACGCAACATGCTGATAAGAAGGACCAACGAGCACATGAACAACAACTCCCCCTCCCCGCCTCTGCCCCCCCCCTCGGCTCCCCTGGGGCACGCGGCGATTGGCCAGGCCGAGAGGGGAGGGGGGGGCACGGGAGGAGCACATGCCAAAGGCGGCAGGAGGTGAGCAAGGTCGCTGATATCTGAGCTCGCGAAGCAGGAAGCATGCGCCAAGTGAGACGGTGCCTTCGCTAGACGAACAGCAAGCGGCATACGCATAAACTGTCGACGGTCCGCGCGGAGCGCCAACACTTTCTGTCTGTGCCTTTTTTTTTCTTCTGCGATTCGCATGGCAGAAGCCGCCTCTAGGGCTCCCAACTTCGCGCTTCGCGCTTCGCGAAGCGCGAAGCGCGAATAACTTCGCGCTCTCGCGCCGCCCTCCCAAAGGGAGAATAGGAGGACGAGGAGGAGGGGGAGAAGGAACGAGGACCGCGAAGCGCGAATAACTTCGCGCCCTCGAGGGAGCCCTTGGTTGTGGAGTCGATGTGGGTAGTTGACAACACGAGATTGTGAACGGGGTGCTGCGAGCTGAAGGTGAACGCCAGCTGGATGTACGTCTCACCTGATTGAACCACGCACTCTCCAAGTCCATGTCTTGCTCAAGATCCATGTTGTTCACGACGGGAGAGATCAGTACTGCGATCTCTCGTGGCATCCGTCATTTTTTCGCGATTCTATCTCACCTGCCATCGTGGCCCCCTCCCTGCCAATCCGCCTGCCCCCTTCGACTTGCTCCATTTTCCATCCACATCTTCCCTCCTGAACCTACCGTGCAAAGAACGAGGATAGGAGCCCAACCGGTGTGCGGTCAGGAACTTTTGCCTAGCGTGTCGCGGCGGCGGCCCCGAGGAGCCGATATGCTCTGCGAGCTGATAACCTGTCGCTCCGCTTCGGGGGACTGGAGGCTGGGACGAAGTGAATCGCGTGTCGCGCCGAAGTGTGGTGGGCAAGAACTGGCGGCGCGACACGCTAAACAAACGGCCCTGCCCGCAGAGCGAAGCGCGAAGCCAAGGCACAGCAACAAAACATGCGGGGCCTGTCACGAATGCTCTGACCTCGTTCTTGGGCTTGTCCAGGGCCACCAGGAAATCGAAGCGCTCGTCCTCCATGTAGGCCCTCGTCTCGGAGGGGTCGATCGTGCAGAACGGGACGTTGGCGGTCTTCGAGTGGTGCGATTTGCTCAGCGAGTTGTAGAGCGTGCTCTTGCCCACGTTCGGCATCCCCACCAGGCCGACCTCGGCCGCAGGAGCGGCTCGGGAGCTGCTGAATGCGGGGGGGGGCACGAAGAGGGGGTGGGGAGAACGGTGCGCCTTTCGTGCAAACTTCGGGGCCCGCGGGCACGCGTTTCCTGCATCCCTCGGCCCCACGAAATGTATCACTCCCCATTGCGCAGCACCCCCTGGGTCCTCCCCGTCGGGCCGTCGCCATCGCCGCCGTCGCCACCGTCGTCGCCGTCGACGTCGTCGTCGCCGCTGCCGCCGCCGCCGCCGACGTCGTCGTGGTCGTCGTCGTTGTCGTCGTCGTCGTCGTCGTTGCCGTCGCCTTCGCCGTCGCCGTCGCTGCCGCTGCCGCCACCACCGCCGCCGCCGCTGCCGCCGCCGCCGCCGTCGGTCGTCGCCGTCGTCGTCGCCGTCGCCGTCGCTGTCGCCGTCGGCGCCGGCGCCGGCCGTCGTCGTCGTCGTCGTCGTCGTTGTCGTTGTCGTCGTCGTCGCCGTCGACGTCGTCGCCGCCGCCGTCGTCGTCGTCGTCGTCGTCGTCGCCACCGCCGCCGTCGTCGTCGTCGTCGCCGTCGTCGTCGTCGTCGCCGCCACCGCCGCCGTCGTGGTCGTCGTCGTCGTCGTCGTCGTCGCCGCCATCGTC
>CAUYUJ010014933.1:206672-209172 GCA_963575745.1 Prorocentrum cordatum
TCGTCGTCGTCGTCGTCGTCGCCGCAGCCGCCGCCGTCGTCGTCGTCGTCGCCGCCGTCGTCGTCGTCGTCGTCGTCGTCGTCGTCGTCGACGTCGCCGTCGTCGTCGTCGCCGCCGCCGCCGCCGCCGCCGTCGTCGCCGTCGTCGTCGTCGTCGCCGCCGCCGCCGCCGCCGTCGTCGTCGTCGTCGTCGCCGCCGTCGCCGTCGTCGTCGTCGTCGCCGCCGTCGTCGTCGTCGTCGTCGTCGCCGTCGTCGTCGTCGTCGTCGCTGCAGCGGCCGCCGTCGTCGTCGTCGTCGTCGTCGTCGTCGTCGTCGCCGTCTTCGTCGTCGTCGGTGGCGGCGGCGTTGTAGTCGAGCGAAAAGAGGCCGAGCGGCACCGGGCACGTCGGAGCGCCAGCGTGCAGCCAACGACTGGCCGCAGAGAACCCTCGAGGGGGGACCCACGCCTCGATTCCGAGGGTCGTCTGCGCTGGCGGAAGAGCTAACTGAACGGGGGCACCGTTGTAGCGAATTGGGCCCAAATGCAAGGAACATGGGACAAGACAGGGAGGGCGGCCGAACGAGGGGGAGGAGGAGCGAGGGCCGCTCAGGGGGACGGGTCACACCCGGAGCCCGCGCTCCAGACACGAGAGGGACACGAAGCGCGATGGACAGGACACCGATCAACGGCCACAACGATGATCGATCACACGATCACGATGATCATGATGGTCGCTGTGATCGCTGATCGCTATCATCGTGATCGATAACCGATGATCGTTATCATCGTGATCTTGACCGTGATCGCCGATCGTGAGCACGAGGATACCCTCGGGTTTGCAGGGCCGACCTGCCGATCGGACCCGACTGACGAACAATCGCCCTGCAAGAAGACAGACCGGCACGAGAGTCCGAGTGAGGCTGGCGACGTTCGGGCACGAGCCGGATGGAGAGTGCCTTTGGAACACGCCCCGTCCTCCTGCTGTGGTGGTCCCGAGACGGTGCGGTGACAGACCGTGCGGTGACGGCGGAATCCCCGCTGACCTCATCGCAGGGTCCGTCACCGCACGGTTTTGGGACCCTGGAGGCCCCAGTCGCCCAAGACGACCTCGGAGAACGACCCAAGTCCCAAAACCGTCGTTCGGTCACCCCAGATCTCCACTGGCTTACGACGCCTTGTTGTCCCTGCACCGTTTGGGGGCCCCGATTTCCACTCATCCATTCCTCCTCGCAAAAGAGCTGCACGCTGCCGGAGCCTGGCCTTCAGCGATCTGGACCAGCGACCAAGCATCCATGCCCCGGCGGTCTGGCGGCTGTATTTTGTCGGCAGGCAATGCGTATCAGGAGCAGCGACGGATGCACGGGGCATTCTCTCTCCTCTTCGTCCATCTACCATCCCCCCTCCTACTCTCTCCTCCTGGTCGTCTTCCTGCCCTGGTGGCAACTTTCTCTGGAATCAAGGTGTGTGTGTGTGTGCGTGCGTGTGTCTGTGTATGTGTGTGTGTGCGTGTGTGACAGCTGCATGCGATGATACGGCACCTCGCTGCGGTGCTTTAGCTATGCGAGCTCTCCGCTCATCCCTCTCTCTCTCTCACCCATCACTCACTTACTCACTCTCTCTTTCTCTCTCTCTCTCTCTCTCTCTTTCTCTCTCTCTCCCAGAACGACTCGGGATGAAAAACCAAGCCCAGGAAATGGGTCCGGACCTCTGGGGGTCGCGTCATGATAAAATCATGACGCCGGGGGTCTGGGGGGTCAGGTCGGGCATGTCCTCCTGCAGGCGCATTTTCGAAGAAAAATTAAAACGTTCAATTCGTCATCTCCGTCATTCCTTGGCCGTCGTCTCTGTCGTCCCCTTTCCCTGCCTCCCCCTTTCCCTGGGCTCGTCGAAGCCCCCCCCTTTCCCATGCAGGGACCTCCTCAGCGCGCCAACCAAAGCGAAGTTGAGCAACGTCGTCATTGAGTCGAAAGGAAGTCCCTTCCTTTCGATCCCTCCCCCGCTGGGGGGGGTGTCCCGGGGGGGGTCCCAAAAGGGGGTCCCGTGGGGGGGGGGGTCCCGGGGGGGGGGGTTCAGATACGACGCCCCCCCGGGGAGTCCCGGAGCCCCAAAAAGCCCCAAGACGGGCCAAGAGTGCCCCAAGAGGCCCCAAAGACAGTACAAGAGAACCCCGAATCGCCGAACGATCTGTCCAAGACGCCTTGACGGCCTCCAGACAGCCCAAAAGGCCTGCAAAGCGCCCCAAGAGGCCTCCAGGAGCTTTCGCACGAGAGCCCCAAGAGGCAAAATTCATGGATTTCACATACGTTTTTGAAAGATTTTGGCGTTCTTGCCTCTTCCGCTTCCCGACGCGCCAAGACGGCCCAAAAGGCCCCCAAGATTGGCCCGAAACGGCCCAAGAGGCCCCCAAGAGGGTCCCCTAACGGCCGAAGAGGGCCCCAAGACGGCCCAAGACGCCTCCAAGACGGCCCAGGAAGCCCCCAAGATTGCCCCAAGGCAGCCCAGGAGAGCCCCAAATTGCCC
>CAUYUJ010014933.1:214172-249172 GCA_963575745.1 Prorocentrum cordatum
CGCGAACGAGCCAATGCAGAACACCCTTCGGGGACCTGTGAGCGATCCGCATGGCAGCCGCATGCAGCCACGGCAGCCCTGGGAACGGTGTGCATATCCCGCCCACTCCTGGCCGCAACGCGGGCCCATCTGTTGCACCTGGCTTCGATGGATGTCCCAAGCTGGTGCCCCCGAACGCGCGACACTTGGAGGGCCTCTCCAAGACCTCCGCGATCCTCGACCTTAGCGAGATCCTTTCCCAAAAATCAGTATTTGGCCTCCGTGGGCCACGCGTGTAGGAGGGGCCCATATCGCGGCCTTCAGCCCGCCCGAGGCAATCAGCAAAAACATGCGCGGGTAGAATGCGTACTTCTGAAGCCCACAAAAGTGCGTGGGGCTCAGCCCCTGCCCTGGGGAACTCTGCAGGGGGCCTGCGAGAGCGAGCGCCGCACTCATGGAGTACCTGATGCGATTCTAGGCCAATGCCAGACTTTCCTACAAGCACCGTGAGTGCAGATATGTCCTGTGACCATGTCGAGGCTGCCATACAGAAGGTGTCATCGCTGGCTGTCGTCTCGACGGGGTACTGGCGACGTGCGCAATCTCGACGCCAGCCCGCGATTCCCAACCCACGAGCCACGCGATGTAAGACCGAGAGCGTCAACCTCAGCCATAGCTTCGAGCTGATGGCTGACTCTGCCACCACAATCCCAAAATCTGTGGCAAAATGTGCGTGCGTCACACGGGCAATCCGGACAGCGCGACGTCCGTGAGTACTCATGTACGTACGCTCTATGCGGTGACCGCGGCCCTCCTCCAACTGAGGCCCGACACAGGATGGCTTCTAAGATAGACGGCCTTCCACTTGATAGCGCTGCTACCAGGATCCCCCGCGTCCTCGGACTCTTCAACATCCTCAGAAACACCCTTGAGACATTCAGGAATATGCTCCATCCAGTACGTCCCAATACCCTAGAAGCTCCTTGGTGCCCATGGTTTCGTCAACTGGGTCAACGCTTTTGGACCGTGCTTTCCGCGTTTTCCTGACACCAGCACTCGTGGCCAAGTCGCGGATGATATCTGGAGCGTCCGTACTGACATCCAACCGACTCCCGAGGTCTGTGATGGCGTCAAAGGCTGACGCCGACCGCCAGCCCAGTGAGCGAAGTGAGAGAAGAATTCCACCTGTGGTTCCAGCAACCTTCTCCGACGGGCGCTCAGCCTTTAGAACTCGAAATACAGGATGCCTCCATGCGAGCTGCAACATCTCGTGTGTGACGCGGCGGCGGTCTCTGCAAAGCAAAAGCAGCGCCCATTGAAATGCACGCTGGGCCCAACAATGGATCTGCAAACCTTCAAACATCGATCCCGACGCATACCACGCGGAAATAATGCACCCCAACCCGTGTAAGTGCTGCATACATTCACACCAATGGCCAAAGACCGACATGGAATTTCAAACGGCAACTCCATTCAACAAAACCGCCATGGATCCGTGCAGCCCTATGTGCGTTGAAATTTCGGGTCTTCTAACTTAACGAAGTCTCAAGCGATAATTCCATTGGCACAATGCTGTCTTCCATCCTGCTGAATAGGGTGTTCGAACAACGAATTCGCGGGGGGCTGAGGCGAAAACGCACTTTTGAGAACGACCCATGTTTAATCCTGAATGGCTGTTGCAAGATTTTGAAGCGAATGCTCGTGGCGCTAAAGCGAGAACTCCACTTTGAAAAGGAACCGCCCTTCATCCGTGAAGCTAGTGCGAACTTCTAGAACGAGTGCGCGCGGCGCTAAGGCGAGAATCCAATTTTCAAAACGACCCCCCGTCTCTATCAGAAACGGTTGCGATCTTGTGAAAAGAATGCGTGCGGCGCTGCAAGCGAACATATCATGTGAAAACGCCCCCTTCATCCCTGAAACGGGAAGTATGTATGATGAATCTGCGCGACGCTCAAGCGAGAACAACATTTTGCAAACGACCCGCCCCGTGGTACTGCTGCAAACTTGAAAACGAGTATGCGCTGCGCTCAGGCGAGAGCCGCCTTTTGAAAAAGAGCCGCCCTCCGTCTGTGAATATGCTGCGAGAGAGCGCATGTTGAGAACGACCCGCCCTCCATCCGTGAAACTGTTCCGAACTTCGAGCTGAAGGGCCATGAATTGATAGTGAGGAACTCGCAGGCGAAGCGGCCAGCCCGCCCTGCCAACACATCTGGGGGCGCGACTGGGAGGAGCTATTCAGAAGGACTTACAAGGCATAGGGTTAGGTCGGGCGTGTCCCCCAACAGGCGGATGTTGGAAAGGAAAAAAAGAGAGAACAAAAAACATAATCATATCAACAATGCACAAAAATAGTATTCAATAAAAGAGTCCCAAGACTGTTTTTTTACTATTTTTGAATTTTCCTCCTGTAAAGGGACAGGTCCGACTGAAGCATAGGGACGGAGCAGACGAAGGAGAGAGCAGGAGGATGCGGAGGAGGAGGAGAAGAGGGATGGGAGGACCGAAGCGCGCCCCTCCCCCTCCTAAAGGAACGCCTTCCTCGCCACTCCCGCTGTTCATGCTCTTTCGCTTCCCCACTCCGGGTACTCGAGAGCATCGCGCGCGCCGCATGCTTCTTGGGTCTCTCGGCGTGCTGGGAGCCCCGAGGCCGTCCGGAGAGGGCCCGGGGATGCAGAGCCAGCCACGGGGGAGTGGGCCGAGAGCCAGCCCGGGGCCACGGTCCGTCAAATCCGCCGGAGGCTCCCCCGCCCAGAACGCACTCAGCCCCTCCCATCTGCCGCTCAGAGCTCCGCCGAGCTTCCTTCACCCGCTCACCATCTGATAGCAATGCCGCCCACACAACCTCCTTCTCGTCTGTCCTCCCTCGTTCATTGTTCCTCTTCCCTCGTCCCCCCTCCCGTCTCGATCCTGCTACCTTGTACCTCCTCACACACACCCTCCGCTTGCATCTCACCTCTCTCCTCCTCCTGCCTCCCTTCTTACACCTCCTTCCTCTCTCGCGCCTCTTGTAATCTTCCTCCTGTTTCCCCTCTCCCGCCCCGCCCTGATCCTCCGCGTCCTTCCTCCTCCTCCTCCGCCTCAACCCTATTTCTTCTCAACATATACTCCCACTCCTCCCACTCTGTCGGTCTGACGACCATCCGAAATGGGAAATCCCGTCCCATGTAGCTAGCAGCAGTGCAGAGCCTACAGCTCCCTCTCAACATGGACGCCTCGCGCTGCACCGCGCGTGTTCGAAACGGTGCACGGCGCACACCGCGCGCGACAGGGCGGAATGCTGCTCTCGCCGCGGCGCCGCGCCGACTCGAGCTGAACTTGTTGTTGTTGTCGTCGTCGTTGTTGTCGTCGTTGTTGATGTTGTTGTGGTTGCGGTTGCGGTTGTGGTTGTTGTTGCTGTTGCTGTTGTGGTTGTGGTTGATGCTGATGTTGTGGATGCGCTATTATTGTTGTGGTTATGGTTGTAGTTGTGGTTGTAATTGTTGTTGTTGCTGTGGCTGATGATGTTGCTGTTGCTGCTGTTGTTGCTGTTAGTGCTGATGTTGGTGTTTGTGTTGTTGTGGTTGTGGCTGTTGATGGTGTTGTTGCTGTTGTTTGTTGTTGTGCTTGTTGTTGTTGTTGTTGGTGTTGTTGTTGTTGTTGTTGTTGTTGTATTTGTCGTCGTCGTCGCTGTTGTTGTTGCTGCTGAACTCCCCCTACTGAATAATAATTAATGTTTGTTGATCCCCCTTCGGGGGCACATTGTATTTTTCAATTGAAGTGCCCTGCCCAGGGCTCGCACACTGTTGGTAATCAGCCCTCCTCGATCGCCGCCGAAGCTTATGCGGGCAGCTTGCGCGCCAATGTCGGCACAGACGACCCCGTTTGGTTTGCGTTGCTCACCTGGTCGCCGCACGTGCTGATGGGCCGATTTTCCACCACCACTACCATAGGTAGAGCAGGGAGAAGGGAGGATGGGGAGGTACTCCTCCTCCTCCTCGCTCCCCCGTCCTACCTGTGGCAGCGATGGTGGAACATCGGCCCATCACGTGCTGCTTCTTCGCAGCAGCGTCCGCAGCGGGGCCGCGAGCGCGCGCGCGCGCGCCCTCCGCTCGGGGTGGCCCCGATCTCCAGGCATGACAGCACTGATTGTCACGCTTAGGCGAGGAGGGGAGGGAGTGGGCGGGGCCCGCCGAAGGTCTCGCGCCTTCCTCCTCCTCCTCCTCTTCCTTTCCTTCCCTTCCTCCTCCCTCCTGCCCCTCGCCCTCGTTCATCACCCTTCCCCCCCTCTTCCTTCCTTCCTCCTCCCTCCTCCTCTTCCTTTCATTCTCTTCCTCCTCCCTCCTGCCCTTCGCCCTCGTGCATCATCCGTCCCCCCTCCGATCTCCAGCCTCTTAACTCCTGCCCTCATCCCTCCTCCTCCTCCTGCTGCTCCCCGCGGGTGGGGGGAGGACGAGGCAGCGTGGATAAAACGGTCGACAAGCAGCAGCGAGGCGCACCCAACGTTGCCCTGCAATATCATACGTTGAAGGGGGTGTCACGCGAGAGCCCCCTCCTAGAGTGCTGGGGCCCCTAGTCGGCCCAGAGAGGCCCCCGAGATAGCTGCCGACAGCCTCTTGGAAGCCCGATGTTTACTTCCGCCAGCCTCCACCGATGAGGAGGAGGAGGAGGAGGAGGAGGAGGAGGAGGAGGAGGAGGCGGAGGAGGAGGAGGAGGACCCTTTTAGGGGAGGGGGGGGGTGCGCGTCACGTGCGCCCCAAGGGTGCGCCCGGGCTCCTCCTTCCGACGCGGCGTCTGCCACGCGACGCGAGGGGCCCCATGCCCAGGGGGTCCCACGTCGGCCCCGCGGACCTCTCCCTGGGAACGTTCGGACAAGAAGGCGAGCAGGGATGCCCGCCGAAGCGACGAGCGGCCGCTCGAGCGACGAGCTTTCCGCTGGCTTCCGCCGATGAGGAGATGCCAGCTCCTCCGATCCTCGAAGGCGAAGCCCTTTCTGGACTAAGCCGCCCCGACATGCAACACGCTACACGCAGCGTGTCGACATGGAGACCGACGCGTGCAGTGAAAACGTACGTCTGGCGCGATACGTTCGCCAACACGTGGACCAACACGTGCCGAGCCAGCACGCAACGTGCTAACACGGACGTTTGGAACACGGCAAGTGTTGCGTCTCAAAACGGGCGCATCAGGGCAGCTGAGTTTCCGGAGCGCCCCACGTGGATGTCGATGCCCTTCTTGCCGAGGCGCTTCGGCTTCCGATCGCACTCTGGTGAGGCCTGAGGAGCCCCCGAGACGGCACGAGAACTCCCCCCCCCGATGGCGAGAGGCTCCCGCTTCGGCTTCCGATCGTACTCTGGTGAGGCCTGAGGAGCCCCCGAGACGGCACGAGAACTCCCCCCCCCCCGATGGCGAGAGGCTCCCACAGGACGGCCTCAAAAGGTCCGCCCAGACGTCCTCGAGGTGGTTCAGCCGGGCCTCTTCGGACGAGCTCTAGGCACAGTCGGACCTGGGACAGGAGAACATCCATCAAGGATATGAGACCCTCCGCTGGCCCAAAACACCCAAAGCGTAAGACCAACCGAGGAGAATTCTCCCCCCGGGATGCACATGAACATCCAACAAACACGAAGAACTTCAAGGTACCTTGCACGACGCGACCTCGATCTGATACCTCGGCCCGACCGTAGAGCCATCGGGCCGAGAGCAACCCCGAGCCCCACGACGTGCCAGCAGCAAGCCCCCAGGAAGACCGCGCATGATCTAGCCTTGTGAGGAAGGCGGGGGGGGGGGGAAGGAGGCGGAGGAGGTGGGTGAGGAGGAGGAGAAGGAGAAGGAGGAGGAGGAGGTGGTTAAGGAGGAGGCGGAGGACGACGAGGCCAAAGACTAGGAAGGGATAGTCAAGACCCGCGCCGGCTCAGGCAATGCCCTCTGGAGCGGGTCTTAACCGTCTTCGCCTCCATGCTGCCCTGCTGTGCTGGCGAAGTGGCGGGGCTTGCCGCAGGCAGCCGAACAACAGAAAGCGGGATCGAGGCGGAGGGGGAGAGTCACCGCCCCCAGAGGGAGACTAGGGAGGCCCAACGCGGCCACAGCCGCGTGGGCGCCCTGGCAAATGCAGCGGTGGGGGCGAGAGCGGAGGGACGATGATGGAGAGGAGCACGCCTTTTTCTCCGCTGCCCCCTGCCCTGGCGGCGCACACAAGGGGGCAGGGGGAGTGGGAAGGCTGCTTGGAAGGAACCCACTTCCTAGAAAGCGCCCTGGCGTGACATCTACATGCAAGGCCAGCGCCTTCTAAGAAGAAGGGGTACTTCAAAGCAACCTTCCCCCCTCCCCCTACCCCCTTGCGCGCGCGGCCGACTCCCACCCCCTTCGCCGCCGCTCTTTTCTCCCCCCGGGTGGCCGGCTGGCGACGCTATGGGTACCCTACAGGTTCCGGCTCAGCTCGGCATCAATTTCTTAAATCTGCCAGGGATCGGCGCGGAAGGGAAGCGGGAAGGACGGCGACGAGGATGCGAAGCGGTGGAACAGAACAAGGCGCAATGCGAGCCGTCCAGGCTTGAACGCACTGATGCGAATTCGCGGGTCAGGATCCCGCTCCATTCCTCCTCCTCCTCCCCTCCTCCCCCGCCTCCTCTTTCCCGTGAGATCCGACATTGCGAAAATCAATGCATCGCGAAACATCCCCACTGGAGCCCTGCGCCCCATCTTTCTGCGGCATTCCTCGAGGAAGATCGATCTGTGATGGTCCCGGGACCCGGAGCCAGGCGAAACCGCCCAGTGTGAAAAAGTTGCAGCACCCGGATCTCAAGACCCCTCCCTCCCTCCTTCCCTGCCCCCCCGTCCTCCCCTCCGCCTCCTCCGCCTCCTCCTCCACCTCCCCCTCCTCCTCCTCCTCCTCCTCCTCCTCCTCCTCCCTCCTCCTCCGCCTCCTCCTCCTCCTCCTTTTCTCCTCCTCCTCCTCCTCCTCCTCCTCCTCCTTTTCCTCTTCCTCCTCCTCCTCCTCCTCCTCCTCCTCCTCCTCCTCCTCCTCCTCCTCCGCCTCCTCCCGGCGGCGCGCGGTCCCAGCGCACTTTGAATTGGTGCTGGCGCAACCCCCCAGTGCTTTGCACCGGCCCCCCAGGAGCAGCCGCCGCCTTACGCCCAGCACGAGGACCCAGCGTCCAAACAGCGGCCGCCCCCCGCCGGCTTGATGCGTACTCGTCTTGGCTCGAGCTCGGCTTTGACCTGCCTGCCACAAAATACCGCTCACAATGCAGACCTCTCGGGTGCATGAAGTCCTGCAGCTGCAGGCAGCCCGCCTGGAGGTCACGCCGAAGAAGATAGAGCCGCAGTGTGCTGCCGCCACTGCGGCCCTCGGCTTACGCAGTTCGGGCAGGCGAACGCGCACCCACGCCACGCATGCTCGCCACATCCAGCGGGCGCGATGCCGCCTGGTGGAGTTCCTGGCGCTCGGCGCCACACCAGGCCTCGAGGAGTGGACCATCATGGAGACCTACAACACGGTGCTGGCGGCGCTGGATTTGGAGCAGCATGGGATTCGCAGGGAGCTGATCGCAGAGTCACTTCTGGAAGGATACGCCATGTGGGCCATGGCGGAGAAGGACGAGGCGGCTGACCAGGTGACATACACGACGGCGGGCAAGGAGCTGATGAAGCAGCTCGGCGAGGAACCCAAGGTCGTGGTCGAGAGGGACGTCATCTCAATGGCTGGCACAATCCGCCGATCCGGCGTGTTTCTGAGAGCGTGGGCTTGAGCTCGCTCAAGCTTCGCTTTGCGAGGGGAGGGGGGGCCTCATTAACTGTCGAATTCAGTGCTCGGCACCTCCCCCCCCCCTGCCAGCCCCCCCCTCGATTTCGGCCCCCCCCCGGAGTTTTGCTCTGCAAGGGTGAGGGCAGGAGAGGGGTGGGGGGGAGCGCTCTGCAAGGGGGGGGGCTGCAAAGGGGGGGGGTCCTCTCAGGCGGGAGCGGGAGCTGCAGGGAAAGGCGGGAGGGTCCGCTTTGCAGATGGGCGCTCTGCAAGGGGGGGGGGACAGGAGAGAGGGGTGGGGACAGGAGAGAGGGGGGCGGGAGACAGGAGAGAGAAGGGGAGGAGAGAGGGAGAGAGGGGGGGGACAGGAGAGATGGGGGGGGGACAGGAGAGAGGGGAGGGGGGGGGACAGGAGAGAGAGAGGGGGGGGGCAAGCTAGGTGCGTTCGCGTCATATATATATATATATGATATCCTACCCCTCCCTCCCATCCACTACCATGGCGTAGATCCCCTCTCTACTCGCACAGTCGGATGTTGAGCAGGGCAATGATCCCGAATGGGTACGCGATGCATTGTAGAGCACGGCGTGGCATGGCGTAGAAGAGCACCGCAAAGCGTAGTATGTCACAGCATGGCGTGGCGTGGCGTAGTGAAGAATTGCATCACAAAGCTTTGCAACGCAAAGCATGGCATCGCACAGCGGCCCCGAACATAACATTGCATAGCATGGCTTTGAGGATCAAAGCGTAGCATGGCATAGCATGACGTGGCACTTACGCACTGGATATGGCAGCTGCAGCTGAAGGCATGGCATCGCGCAGCGGAACGCAACAGACAGACAGACAGACAAGCCATACACCAGGCGGTGCGTGGGCGTGAGCACAGGTGGAAAAATACAGCGCTCTCTAATTCGGTCAACAGGACAGGCCGACAAAGAAACGCGGGCAAGGCAAGAAACCGGGGCCGACGGGAAAGCGAGGAGCCGAGGAACGAGAGGGGGAGGGGGAGGGGGCGAGGGAGGACGACAGGGAAGGACAGACCGGGCCGACGGACGGACAGACGAGGAGACGGGGAAGGGGAGGGAAACCAAGCGAGGGGACGAAGGGAGAGCACACAAGACACAAGGGCAAGGAAACACAAGGGGCAAGGGGGGGAGGACACGAAGAGGGAGAGGAGGGAGGAGCCGAGAGCCAGAGACGGGACAAGGCAGGAAGGAAGGACCCAAGGGACCAGCAGGCTGGGCGCACAGCGTGGCACTAGTGGAAAACGTGCTGTCGGCATCGGCTCTCCCACAGCGCCCGGGTGCAGGCTGTCTGCGCCGCTACTGTCATGTTGCCGAAGATGCACGTTGCGTGCTTGGTGCATTGCATGCAGCATTGCATTGCATTGCATGCCGTGGCATGGCACGGGAAATGACGCCAGCGCTGCAGCGGGAGCACGATTCGGAACGAGCGGAAGCGCGGAAATGAGGCCAGCGCTGCAGCGGGAGCACGATTCGGAACGAGCGGAAGCCCGAAAATGAAGCCCGCGCCTCAGCGACAGCATCATTTTGAAAATTATCCCAGAGCGACCCTACCTAGGAGTTGGAGCCCCTAGGAGAGCAACATTAGTAGTAACGATAAACGCCGTCCTCCTCCTTCTCCTCATCGTCGCAGTTGTAGCAGTAGCGGTAGTAGTAGTAGTGTTATGCTATGCTATGCTATCCTGCGCTATGCTATGCTATGCTATGCTGTGCTATGCTGGGCTATGCTATGCTATGCTAGGCTACGATATGACATTATATGCTGCGCTATGTTATGCTATGATATGATGTGTTGCGCTATGACCTGATATGCTATGATATTATATGCTATGCTGTGATGTGCTGTGCTATGCAATGATATGCTGCGCTGTGCTATGCTAAGCAATGCTATGTTATTACATGCGATGCAATGCTATGATATGCTGTGCGATGATATGCAGAGCTATGCTATGATATGCTATGCTATGCTATGATTGGCGATGCTATGCTATGCTATGCTGTGCTCATGCTGCGCTGCGCTATGCTGCGCTGCGCTAAGCTAAGTTAAACTAAGCTAAGGTGTGTTAAGCTAAGCTAAGCTAAGCTAAGCTAGGCTAGGCGAAGCTAAGCTAAGCTAAGCTAAACGAAGCTCAGCAAAGCTAAGCCATGCTAAACTAAGCTAAGCCAAGCTAAGCTCGGCTAAGCTAAGCTAAGATGAGCTAGGCTACGCTTAGCTAAGCTAGGCTAGGCAAAGCTAAGCTAAGCTGAGCTAAGCTAAGATGAGATAAGCTAAGCTAAGCTAAGCTAAGCTAAGCCAAGCTAAGCTAAGCTAAGCTAAGCTAAGCTGGGTGAACCCAGGGGGCGGGGACTGGGGGAACCGCGGGGCGGGGACTGGGGGAACCGCCCGGGGCGCTTTCCACTGCCCGGGCCTTTTAAGCTAAGAGAGTAAGAACCCTTCTAGGCAGAGCCTAGGTAGGGAAAAAACCTAAGTGAAAACCCAACTCTGGGAAATCCTGTGTGTAAAGAAGCAGTGCGCGGAGGGGTGCCCGCTATCTTCCGCACGCCATCAGGGGATGGAGGAGAGTGTATTCATATTGTGTAACTGTACAGGAGAGGGGGGGGACAGGAGAGGGGAGGGGGGGGGGCAATGAGAGAGGGGGGGGAGAGGAGAGAGAGGGGGGGGACAGGAGAGAGGGAGGGGGGGGATAGGAGAGAGGGGGGGGGGACAGGAGAGAGGGGGGGGGGGACAGGAGAGAGGGGGGGGGACAGGAGAGGGGGTGGGGGGGCCGGGGCAGGGTCATCACCATCTCCATCACCATCACCATCGTCACATCACCATCGTCATCATCATCCGGAGCGCCCCGGATCGGCGGCACTGGCCGGAGGCACCAACAATCACCACCGCGATGGTGATCGACTGCAGGAAACTTGCCCGCTCGAAAGAAGAGAAAATCGATTTACGCTACGATGACCTGCCCGCCGTGGACAGTAAGGAGCTGAGCGACACCACTTGCGAGACCCAGGTGTGCATCGTCCTGCAGAGCCCCGATATAGCAGGGGCCGACAAGGAGGTCATCGACTGGCGTGCCGATGTGGCAGTGAAGAAGTGCGTGAAGGCGGATGAGGAGACGATGGAGCAGCCCGTCGAGGAGTCCAAGGTTGCGAAGGATGTCGCCTCAAGGGATGGTAACCTTACCACCCAGACAGTGATCAACTGCACTATGCGCTCGATGGCGAAGCAGATCGGCTGTCACTACTACGAGGACGACCTGCCCACTGGAGACAGTAAGGGGCTGAGCGACACCACTGTCGAGAGTCTGGTCCGCATTGCCAAGCTGAGCCCCGACATGTCTGGCCCGTTACTGGCCAGTGTGAGCAGCGGCGAGCCCGCTAACAAGGAGGCACTCGACAAGTGCGTCGAGGACAACCCGCCCAGCGTGGACAACAAGGAGCTGAGCGACACCGCCTGCGGGATTCGCGAGCCCGCTGACAAGAAGGCCGTCGATCCGTGCGGCGAGGCGGCCATGGAGCAGACGACCCTCGTGGCAACACCACCTGCGAGGACCTGTGACATGGCGAATGGGAGAGCTTCACCTCCTGCGACACTTCCGGTGACAATGAGGCGTTGGAGACCAGATACCAAAAATATGTCTGGTGGCAGCGAAGCCAAGATGAAGATGAAGATGAAGACGCACCTGTTCAAGGTGGACTTCCGAAACATGAGCCTGCGGGCCGTAAGTGAGAACGGCCTCGGCGTCCGACTGCGGCTCTGTAGAGATCTGGCATTGCAGTCGGTACTGTCCTTCCGGCTGTTTGCTGCGAAAGTCGCAGCAGCTGAATCAACCAGTGCAGCATTTCTGATTCACGCTGTGTTTATAGCTGCGTCTTTCAGAGTCAATCGCTGACGAGTGTCTGAAACCGTCATACAGATTGTTGCATGAATGAGGATGGCTGGTGCCACGGTGCACCCTGCTGTCTCCGATCGGGCGATTCGACTCCGATCCGAACCCGCCCACCCTCAGCTGTGCGCGTGTCTTCCTCCTCCTCCTCCTTCTCCTCCTCCTCCTCCTCCGTTCTCCTCCTCCGACTCCGTTCTCCTCCGTCCTCCTCCTCCTCCTCCTCCTCCTCCTCCTCCTCCTCCTCCTCCTCCTCCTCCGACGACGACGACGACGACGAAGACAACGGCGACGACGACGAAGACGAACTCCTCGGGGCGCCAGGGCGGCCCTTCCTCCGGCAGCCCCCCCCCCCGCCGCCCGCTGCCGCCACGGCTCGCTAAGGCGGCAGCGGCGGCCTCGCGCGCGGCTCACGCGGGCTCCTGCCGCAGGAGTTCGTCGTCGTCGTCGTCGTCGTCGCCGGAGGAGGAGGAGGAGGATGAGGAGGAGGAGGAGGAGGACGGAAAAGGACGGAGGAGGACGGAGGAACACGGAGGAGTACGGAGGAGGCGGGAGGAGAACGGAGGAGGATGAGGAGGGATGAGAACGGAGGAGGAGGAGGAGGGAGGAGGAGGGAGGAGGGCGGCCGTGGAGGAGGAGTAGGAGGGAGAAGGAGGAGGGCAAGGAGGAGGGTGGAGGAGGGGTGGGAGGATACGGAGGATAAGTAGGAGGAGTAGGAGGAGGAAGAGGAGGAGGAGGAGAGGACGGGGGGAGGGGGGGAGGGAGGGACCCTGAGTTCCTGGCGTTGTGTTGCTGTTCTTATGTTTGATGTTGTTCTTTTAGTTTTCGTTATGTTGCTGCTATCTTCTTTTACTTGTTTTTAATCGAAAGGCATTCGCGCCCACTTTCGGGCCCCGGGGCCATCACAGATCGATCCACCTCGAAGAATGCCGCAGAAAGATGGGGCGTAGAGCTACCGTCGTGATTTTCGCGATGTTGCAATTTTCTGCAACGTCAGATCTGAAGACTCTCCCCTTGCCTCTTCTTGTCGTCCCTACGAGATGCGCTGGATCGGGTGCTGGAGGCGCGTGCAACAGATGTCGCCGTCGCTCCATCGCCGTTGTCGTCGTCGTCGTCGTCGTCGTCGTCATCGTCGTCGTCACGGTCCTCATCTTGGCAGGGTGAGGGACGAAACGTGAATGATGAGAGGGGAAATGATGGTGACGCGTCCATTGAAAGCGGGAATCCCCGACAGCGCTCGACAATTCAAAGTTGAATCACACACTCTGATGGAACGTTTCACCCCGAAGGAGGACAGGAGGTCGTGGGAAAGGCGGGCGTAGCTCTCGTGACAGGAAGAGGAATTAGAAGAGACCGCCGATTGCACCTCGGCTGTCAAACCCCTTCCCGATGACGAGGTGCCCTCCCGCAGGGTCCCACGAGTCTTGGGCGACGGACTCCGAAGGGTGGTGGATAGCGAAATCGCTGTCGTCCAGAGCCTGGCAGGGACGTGGAACGAGGTGCGGCGAAGGAGGACGAGGAGGATGCCAGGGTGGAGGAGGTGGCGGGGGGTGGGCGAGGAGGAAGAGGATGAGGAGGAGCAGGTGGAGAAAGCGAGAGGAGGTTCCAGGAGGAGGGAGGGAAACGAGGAGGATGGGGAGGATCAGGAGTGAGTGGGGAGGACGAGGACGAGGATGAGGAGAAGGACGAGCAGGAGGAGGAGGAGGAGGAGGAGGAAGGGGAGTAGATTGGGAGTGGAGGAGGGGGAGGAGGCAAGCTAGGTGCGCTCGCGTCGTATCTGACGTCCTACCCCTCCCTCCCATCCCTTACCATGGCGTAGACCTCCTCTCTGTTCGCACAATCGGATGTCGCAACATGGCATAGCATTGCATGGCATAGCATGGTGTTGAAGATCAACGCGTAGCGGAAATGAGGCCAACGCTGCAACGGGAGCACGATTCGGAACGAACGGTAGCCCGAACATGAGGCCAGCGCTTCAACGAGAGCAGTTTTTTCTGAGAAAAGCCCAAGCGCGGAAACGCGGAACTGAGGACGCGTAGCCTGACATAGCATGGCGTGGCGACATCCCAACGTGGGAGGGGCTTCTGCGGCCCAACAAATCAACGAATCGACACCGAATGTGGAATCACTTCCGATGTTTTTTTGTCGGGGGGGGGGGCATTTTCTAGATTTTGGGGCCTATTTGGAAAAACCGAAAACCATGCCGAGGCACGGCGCTGGAAATCATGACGCCAACGCTGCAGGGTGAGCACGATCCGGAACGAGCGGAAGAGCGGAAAGGAGGCCAGCGCTGCAGCGGGAGCACAATTCGGAATGAGCGGTAGCCCGAAAGTCAAGCCAGCGCTTCAGCGAGAGCAGCATTTTGGGAAACAGCCGAGCGAAAACCCAACTCCTGGGAATCCTGTGTAAAAAACCAGTACGCGGAGGGGGGCCGAATATTTCCTGGACGCCACCAAGGAAGAGAGGAGAGTAGTATTCAGATTGTGTAATTGTGAAAGGAGAAGATACGGGGAGCCCCAAAGCGGGGACAGTGGTACCACGAGCAACAGGGAGCAATGTGGAGCGCAGGACACGTCACGAGACGAGGCGGACCACTCCTCCTCCTCCTCCTCCTCTTCTTCCTCCTCCTCCTCCTCCTCCTCCTCGTCCGCCTCCTCCTCCTCCTCCTCCTCCTCCTCCTCATAAAGAATACCTTCTCCCTGCCGCACCTCGATGTCAGTTTTTAGGGCGGGCCGGGCGTTTCGCCTGAGAGTTCCTCACCACTTATGACCCTGAAGCTTAAACAGTGGCGTCAGTTTCACAAATGGAGGGCGGGCCGCTTTCAAAAATGTGGTTCTCGCCCTAGCGCCGCGCACATTCTTTTGAAACAATTGCAAGGGCTTCGCGGGTTGAGGACCACCCGTTTTCAAAATGTGGCTCTCGCCTGAGCGCCGCGTACATTCGTTTTTTATATTAAAAACATGTGCAAGAGCTTCACTGATTGAGGGCGGGTTTTCCAAAATGTGGCACTCGCCTGAGCGCCGCGCGCGCTCGTGTAAAACAATTGCAACAGCTTCACGGATTGAAGACGCCCTGTCTCAAACATGTCGCTCTCGCCTTAGCGCCGCGCACACTCGTTTGAAACACTTGCAAGAGCTTCACGGAGTGAGGGCGGCTTTTTCTTCAACATGTGGCTCGCCTGAGCGCCGCACAATCGTTCCAAGAAGTTACAGCAGTTTCACGGATTCCCATGACCAAAGTACCAGAAACAGTGTTTTGGAAGGGTTCAGGGTTATGAGGGCGCGACAATGACGTTGATTCGCGGTGGTGAAGTCCCAGAATTGGCGTTCTGGCGCGATTCAGGATCGTCAAGACGCAACAACCAAACTGATCCGTAACAAATAATCCCGGGAAGAATGTTTTGGCATGCTTCCGGGTCATCAGGCGGATGTCTTCCAACGACGCATTTCCCTCAGTGGGAATGAGCCTTTTTTTGTAAGGGCCTATGAAGGAGCTTGGAGGGAGGGTTGATTCCAACATCGTTGGGGATCTTTGGGTTTAGATTCATCCTCCTCCTTCTCCCATCCCTCGCTCCCACTTCCCCTCCCTCCCTCCCCTCCCTCTCCCGTCCTCTTCCACCGTCCTCCTCATCCCCATCCTCCTCCTCCTTCTCTTCCTCCCCCTCCTCTTCATCTGCTCTTCATCTCCTCCTCATCTTATACTCATATCCGCCTCACATCCTCCTCACTTCCCCCTCATATCCTCCTCATGTCCTCCTCCTCGTCCTCCTCCTCCCCCTCTTCCTTCTCCTCGTCGTCCTCCTCCTCCTCCTCCGCCTCCTCCTCCTCCTCTTCCTCTTCCTCCTCCTCCTCCTCTTCCTCCTCCATCCCTCTTCCTCCTCCTCCCCCTTTTCCTCCATTCCTTCTCCTTTTACATAACTTCTCGAATGAACCCTTGTGTGGGGCCTATGAAGAGGGAGCTTGGAGAGAGGGTTGATTCCAACATCGTTGATGACTCTGGGGTTTACACTAGTCCTCCTCCTCCTCCTCCTCCTCCGCCTCCTCCTCCTCCTCTTCCTCTTTCTCCTCCTCCTCCTCTTCCTCCTCCATCCCTCTTCCTCCTCCTCCCCCTTTTCCTCCATTCCTTCTCCTTATACATAACTTCTCCCTGTCGCACCCCGGGACGAGTTTTTAGGACGGGCCGGGCGTTTCGCCTGAGACATCCTCACATCTTAGGACCCTGCAGCTTAACCATTTGCAGCAATTTCACACATGGTGGGCGGGTCGTTTTCAAAATGTGGCTCTCGCCCTAGTGCCGTGCACACTCGTTTTCAAACTCTGAAACAGCTTCACGGATTGAGGGCGGTTCCTTTCCAGAATGTGGTGTTCGCCTGAGCGCCGCGTACATTCGGTTTAAACATGTGCAAGAGCTTCACGGATTGAGGGCGACCCGTTTTCAAAATGTGGCTTTCGCCTCAGCGCCGTGCCCACTCGTTTTAAACATTTGCAAGAATTTTGCGGGGTGGCGCTGGTTCGCGTTGTTGACGTCCCGGGAATGGCGTTCTGGCAAGATTCAGGATCGTCAAGACACAACAGTCAGGTTGATCCGTGGCGATGCACTCCCGAAAACGATGTTTTGGCATCCTCCAAGTTTTTTCAAGCGGTTGTCTTCCATCAAGGCAGGGCAGTTCCCTCAATCGAAATGAACCCTTGTGTGGAGCCTATGAAGAGGGAGCTTGGAGAGAGGGTTGATTCCAACATCGTTGATGACTCTGGGGTTTACACTAGTCCTCCTCCTCCTCCTCCTCCTCCTCCTCCTCCTCCTCCTCCCCCTCGTGTTCCTCCCCCTCCTCCTCCTCCTTTTCTTCCTCCTCCTCTCCCTCCTGCTTATTATTTTTTTTCGAAGAGTACCGACAACCGTGCCACTGGGCACGGAATGACCGATCCCCTGAGCGTCAGTCCTCGGTC
Source organism: Prorocentrum cordatum (assembly GCA_963575745.1). NCBI lineage: Eukaryota > Dinophyceae > Prorocentrales > Prorocentraceae > Prorocentrum > Prorocentrum cordatum. Next base: position 230,717 of record CAUYUJ010014933.1, read on the forward strand.
CGAAAGGTCCTGACAAGTTCAGACGCCAATTGCCTGAGTGCTCCGCGTCGGATTAGCGGAGTGCCACTCCGCTCAATTGCGCGTTTCGTTTCCATTCGCGGGGCGTCGCTCTGCTAAGTGGCTCCGAACCACTGTCTTCGCTCCACTCAGCGGAACGCCGCTCCGCTGGTTGACTTCGAACCAGCGGATTACGATTGCTTTGCTCCCATGAGCGGAGCGCCGCTCGGCGAACCGGCCTCAAACTAAAAAGTTACGCTTGCTTCGGCCCCATCAGCGGAGCGCCGTTCTGCCAACTGGCCTCCAACAAGAAGGTTACATACCATTTCTTCGCTCCTGTTAGCGGAGCGCCGCTCCGTTAAATGGCCTGAAGCCAGCGGACTACGACTGCTTCGCTCTCATTGGCGGAGCGGCGCTCCGCTAATTGGCATTGGAACAGGAAAGTACGACCGTGTCGCTCCCATTGGCGGGGCGCCGCTCTGCTAATTTGCTTTGGGCCAAGGGGGTTACGATTGCTTTGCTCCAATTACCGAAGCGCGGTTCCGCTAACCTGCCTCGGATCAAGAGGTTCAAAATTCCGCCCCGCCGATAATGGATTGCAAACCAACCGATTACGACTTCATCGCTCCCATTAGCAGAGCGCTGCTCCGCTAGATGGCCTCGTACGTAAAGATTGTTATTAATTCGCTCATATTAGCGGGGCGCCGCTCCGCAAACTGGGCTCGAATTGGCGGGTTGCGATCGATTCGCTCCCATTCGCGGAGCGCCGCTCCGATAATTGGCACCTGGCCAGCGAATTACACGCGCGCTTTCCTACTGGCGAAGCGCTGCTCAGCTCATTAACATCAAACCAGAGGATGAACCCAAATTGCCAAATCTCTCGGGGCTTCTCGGACGCGGCGCGTCGCGCGATTTTCCCGGCCCACCGAGACTCCCCAACACCAAGTCGCAAGAGCGCGAGCGCGCGCTTGGTTCAAAAACGGATGCTGTGAAACCGTGTGTTTTTGCATGTTCGTTGGACACTAAGTTTTGACATCGCTGCGAAACCTCTTGGGTTTTTGGTGGATGTCGGCACGCGCGCGCGACGACGCGCGCGCGTGCACTTCGCCCCGTTTTTGGCAGTGGACTCTCGCGACGGCACGCGCGCGCGGGCGTTCGAACGGTTTCGACATGCGCGCGCGCGAAGTCCGTTTGGTATCATTTCCTGAAATGGTGTAAAACCTGTGGTGTTCTGAAAAACTCGAAAGAGCGCGCGCGAAAGTTTTTTCATAAAAAATCTGCGTTGCGAAACCCTATGTATATATGAGTCTGTGTATATATATGTATATATAAACATATATGTATATATACATATATACATAGATGCTCCCCCCGGTGATCCACCTTATCGCTTCTGTAATGCCCAACTGACTGAGCGACCTTCAGTAATTAATTGTCCACAGTTGCTGTTCACGCGCAAAATTCAACGTGCGTCTGCAGCGCCTTAAAATACCAATGCGGCTAAATATCAGTAAAGAGTCCGCAGCATCTCACCCGTGCGCACCCACAGGTCCTGGCCTTTTCTCCCAGCACGTCCACTGAGCAGAACGAACACGTATCCACATGGATATGTTGTTGACCTTGTGCGTGCGCTGGTAAAAGATTTGCGAAACAATGGTATGGATATCGATATGATTGCAATCGATATTTTGCATTCGCCAAACAAGACCACTCCCTCCCACGACGTGGAGTTGACAAAACTGTGTGCGCATCTGTGCTTTCAGAATATCACACAGTACGCTCTCATGCAATCTGTGTCGCGCTCCAAGCATCCCAACGACTCGTGGTCACATGGCCAACAACCCAAGCATTCCAGCGACTTGTCACTCACCACCAGCGAGAGTAGAACTAGGACCAGCAATAACAGCACAACCAACAGCAACACCGCTAAGGGTGTAATGTCACGGAACTTGCCAAATAAGCTTCGAACGAATATTTTCGCAACGATGACAAGGGGAAGCTGCCCAAGACACAATAAGATATATTCGGGTGTGTTTCGGGTTCCTTCTCGGGTGTTTCGGGGTGCTTTCCAGAGGTATTCGTTTGCCTAAAAAACCAGAACAAATGGAGACCCGAAGGTGACACCAGGGTGACACCAGGGAGACACTAGGGAGATAGCGTACGTTGAGCGTTCTCCGAGTGCCCTGGGGAGGCACCCGATGAGCACCCCAAGGCACCACAAAAGGCACCCGCAAAACACCCGAAAAGCACCCGCAAAGCACCCGAAAGGCACCAGCAAATCGACCACATCAAATTCTAAGAACCATATTTTTTTCGAAAGTGCTGCATGTGCTGTTGAAGATGCCTCCCTGGTGTCTCCTTCGTGTCTCCTCGGGTCTCCCTGGAAGATCTCCAAAAAGCACCCTGAAGGCATGCGACAGGCATCCGATGAGCATCTCGAGGATACCAGAAAAACCACCCGGAAGGCACCCGAAACGCATCACGGAAGAAGGCGAGGATGCCAGGTTAGCCTTAACACAACGTCGTCTTCGTCGTCCTGTTGATCCCTCCTCCACCCCTTTCTATTTGCTCCTCTCTCCTCCTCCTCCTCCGTCTCGTCCTTTTCTCTCCCCTCTTCCTCCTCCCCCTCCTAATGATCATCCTGCTCCTCCTGCGTCTTCTGGTGCTCCCCCTGGGCCTCGGAGGACGCTGAACTCTCGATATCTTCCTGGTGTCTCCCTGGTTTCTCCCTCGAGTCTTTCTTTTTTTCTTGCTTTCTTAGGCCCTGGAAAATCTCCAAGAAGCTTTCTGAGGGACAACGGGACAAAAGGGGACAAAAGGAACAACAGGGGGGCAAAAGGGGACAAAAGGGGACAAAGGGGACAAGAGGAGACAAAGGGGACAACGGGGACAAAGGCGACAACAGGGGACGAAGGGACAAAAGCCACACAATAATGGCACAAGGAGACCAAAGGGGGCAAAGGGGACAAAAGGGAACAGAAGGGAAAATAACAACAACATTGGACCAAGGAGACACAAGAAGGGGAAAAGGAGACAAAGGGCACAAAGGAGACAAAAGAGGACAAGGAGGACAAAAGGGGACAAAAGGACAAAAGGCACACAAGAACAACACAAGAAGACAAACGGGACAAATGGGACAAAAGGGGACAACAGGGAACAAAAAAGGGACAAGAGGGACAAAAGGGGACACAAGGGGACAAAGGCTCCCCTTGGCTCCCTTTTGGCTTTCTCTTGGCGCTCTCTTGGCTCTCTCTTGGCCTCTTCTGGCTCCCTCGTGGCTCCGTCGTGGCTCTATTTTGGTCCGAAACACAAGGTTTTGGCTCATCGACGTCATGAAGCAAGGTGTTTCCATAGTTTTCGTGAGCACCGGCTTGCCAAAACCTTGCTTTTCTTTAGTGGTTGCCGCTTTTTCGCATGGTTTTCTGATGATGTCTCTGGTTTTCTTTATTTTTTGTTTTGCCTTCTTTGCCTTTTTCACATGTTCGCCTGCCCGCCCCTGGGCTTGTGCAGCGCCACGGCGCGAGCCGGCGAAAATGCAAAACAAAAAAACAAAAACAATGACACCCCAAGACAACCATGCGAAAAAACTGCAAAACTTTGGGAAAAGCGCAGTTTTGGACGCCTGACAGCCGCCAAACCTTTGAAAACATAGGGTTTTGGCTCATAGACGTCGCGAAACATTGTATTTTCACAGGCTTCATGAGCACCAGCTTGCCAAAACCTTGCTTTCCCTTAATTTTTGTAATTTTTCCGCATGCTTTTCTGACGATGTTTGTGGTTTCCATTATTTTTGTTTTGACTTTTTGTTTGCCTGTTTTTTCATTGCATTTTCGCATGTCCGCCCCTGGCTACTCTCCCGCTCTCCTGCTCTCCCGCTCTCCCGCCCGCCCGCTCTCCCGCCCTCCCCCTCCCTCCCGCCCTCCCGCTCTTCCGCCCTCTCGAAATCCCGATTTCGCGCTCAATTGAACGCCGCAGATTGGCAACGCCAGCTCAAAGCACGAATGCCGCTCAGATAAGAAGAAAAGAGGGTGAGGTGGATCACAGGGTGTGTGTGTGTGACCATATATATATACACATAAATGAATGAATGAGCTTGAGAATGGAGATTAATGTGTGTGAGCATTTGCCTGTTTGAGCTTGCCGGCAGAAACCGACCCCTTTCAGTCAAAAGGGGTCGGTTTATTGCGTCTCACTTTCCATAGCTGTTTCTGGGTCAAAATCCCATGACTCAGAGTCTCTGAAACTGCATCTGTGTGTTTGGGGCCTCCTGCGGCCCTCCCTCAATCTGAGACGCGATGGTGCCTCCCTCGACGTCCCTGGCCGAGGCCGCGGAGGCCCCGACACCCGCGCCCGCGCCGAGCCGCTGGTGGGCCCTGGGCTGGCTGGCGGCCGGGCTCGCGGCGGTGGCCCTGCTAGGCCGCGCCGCGTGGCGCGCGGATCAGGGCCGCGACGCGGTGGTGAAGGCGGGCCAGGAGCTGGGGCTGCTGCTGCTCACGCTGGCCGCCTCGTGGTGGCGAGCAGGCTTGGGCTGGGGCGGCCGTCAGACTACGGCCGACCGCGCGGAGCTGGAGCTGCTGCGCGCGAGGCTGGCGGCGTTGGAGGTGACCGAGCCCGAGGGCGCGGCGGACGCGGCGCCGGCGGTCCTGCCCGCGCCGCCGCCGAGCGGGTTGCCCCCCATGCCGCCGCCGTGGCTGCCGCCTGGGGCGGCCCCGCCGCCCGCGGCCGCACCGCCGCCCGCGCCCGTCGGCGACGGCGGGATGGCCGCGCTCGCGGCTTTCGCGGCGGGGGCCGACGTGGGCGGGCCCCTGTCCCAGACGTGGGGGGCCTTGGGCGGAGCGCAGCCGCCAGGGGCATCCGTGCAGGCGCTCTCGGCGACGCCCCCGCCCGCGGTGGACTACCCGCCTGTCCCGGGGGCTGCTCCCGCGATGGGGCCGACGCCTGCTGCCGCCGCCTGCGCCCAGCGCGTGCGCGCGGAGCTCGACACCCTGTCGGGCGCGCAGCCCGCGGACCCCTGATGGGGAGCGCGCTTCTGGCAGCGCGTGGCGGCGCTCGACGCGGCCGGGGCCCTCGCGGCGCCCGTGAAGGAGGCGCTGCAGGCCAGGGGCTACGTGGGGGCCGCCACCGTCGGCGCGCCCGACGCTGAGAGTCTGCGCCAGCTGCTGCGGAGCATCGAGGCGGCGGCGACCGCAGCGGGCTGCGGCGGCGGAGCGCACGCGGTCGGGTTCGCGCAGACGAGCAACGTGGACTCGTGGGCGCATGGGCTCCCTCCCGACTTCCGCCGCGCGGCGGGAGAAATCTACAGGAACATCCGAGGTGCTGGCACGACCTCGGTCCGCCACTGGCTGCAGGAGTACACGTGGGCTCGAAGACGACGGAGTCCTGGCAGCACCTGTGGGCCATGGCGTCCTCGGTCGACTTCGCTGTGGGCGGCATCTCCTCGGACCTGGAGCTCTACCAGAAGCTCAACACCGACGATCGGCTCGAGTTGGCTCTTCGACACCTGTCAGCGCATGTATATGAGCAACGAACGAAGGACTACGTCGGCGCGGCACGTCTTCGAGCTGTGGCTGCTCCAGGCAGCGCGATAGATGTTGCGCCAAATTGGATGATAGGCGAGGCCACTCTGCACTCCAAGTTGGAACACCAGCGTGATGAGCGGGTGCAGGCCGAGCTTCGTCGTCGAGGCAAGGGCGACAACAAGGTCGACCACAAGACTGACCCCAAGGGCGGCAAGCCCAAGGGGTCGGGCAAGTGACCCGACGACGCCGGGGAGCGGCCTTGGCAGCCGGGGGCCGCTCCACGTCAACCGGATCGACGGCTGCGACTACCAGGGGGAGGACACCGTCGCCGCGGCGCCGCACCCGATGCCGCGCCGCAGCCTTGCTTGCGTGCGCCGCCGCCTTCCAGGCCTGAGCTGACCCGCCGTGGTGAGTTCCCCGACCTACAGGAGGTGGCCGAGGCCTTCGAGCTGCGCTTGACCTGCATGCCGATCCCGCTGCTCCCCATGCCGCCGCCGAGCTCGGCGGCCTCGGGGCGACTGCGGCAGCGGGCAGCGCACAGGAGGGCGAGTTGCAAGGCGGCGAATCAGATTATTGAGGGAATCAACAGAACTCATTCTGGTAACATGCGACGACCAGCGAGTGGCAGAGCGAATGTTGAAGATAGACGAGGCGACGGCTCTGCCACGGGCCTGGCTCAGCTGCGCGCGGTGCGCCTTGCGCAGGAGTCTGGCCAGGTTCGCCGGCCCGAGAGGGTGACTGGCGTACAGGCGTTGAGGGATCTCCTCAAGCTGGGCGAGGTCTCGTACACAGGCTGTAAGAGAGTGGCCGTGCATGTGCCGTTCCAGGCTGACCGCATAGACGAGGTGGTTACTCACAAGACGATCCGCATGCTCGACGCTCTGCCTTCGGACGAGGCCGCCTTCTACCGAGATGAGGACAATGTGATCGACTGGACTGGAAAATCGGAAATTTTAAAAGATGAGTTGGAGCAGCACTTCGGCTTCCTCGGCGGCGACCAGTCGGAGTGGGTCAAGTATTTACTTCGCGACGACCTGCCGCCCGGGCTCTGGGTCTTCCGCACTCGAGAGCAGGTCAAGTCGGTCAACGGCGTGAGCGCGGTGCGGAAGAAGGACCCGACCAAGCAGCGCAAGCTGATCATGGCCGTCCCTGCCAACTACGTGTGGTGCGACGTGCGAGGACGCGAGGACCACGGCCTGGGCGGGGGAGGAGCCTCAAGCATGCTGTGGGCTCCGCACGCCGCCTTGAGCGTTGCCCGCTGTGACGAGTCCAACGCGTTCTCATCCATCGTGACGCCCGAGTGGATGTGGCCCTGGATGGGTACGCCCCCAGTGGCAGCGGGGATGCTGAGGTCGCTCCTGCCGAGCGAGTTGGCAGACGCGCCTGACGACCTGCCGATCTACCCGTGCTACACCCGTCTGCCGATGGGCTCGTCGCACTCGGTGCACACCATGATGTCCATCAACATGCAGGCGCTGGGCCGCTGCTTGGTGAACAGCTCGAAGGTGCTGCAACAGCTGGAGGCGCCGCGCCAGGAGCTCGCGGACGTGGTGGACGTGGCCGACGTCGAGTGGGTCCGCCGCCAAGAGGCGCGGCGCGCTGGAGGGCCCGAGGGTGCGGGCTTGTCTGTGACCGAGTTCGTGGACCAGGTCAGGGCCCTGAAGCAGCTCGACTCGAGGGTGATGGTGGTCCTGCACGTCTTCGCGGGCCAGCGCCGACAGGACGACGTGCAGCACTTCATCGAGCAGCTCGGGGGCCAGCACGGCGTGAGGGTCTTCGTGTTCAGCGTCGACTTGGCGTACGACCGGAGGTGGGACTTCAGCGACCCGCACACGGTCTCCCTGCTGCTGGGCCTCGCCAAGGAGGGCCTCCTGGACGTCGTGCTGGGCGGGCCACCGTGCGCGACCTGGAGCCGCGCGCGCTTCCGCCCGGACGGGCCGCCGCCGCTGCGGTCGCGGCGAGAGCTGCTGGGCCTGGGAGGTCTGACTGCAGGCCAGCAGGCGAGAGTGGCCGAGGCCAACGTGCTTCTGTTCAATTTTCTGGGGCTCTGCGAAGCTGTTCTAGCTCAGGGGGGCGCTTTTTTGGTTGAGCACCCGGCTGACCCGGGCTGCGAGCCATACCCCTCGATTTGGGTCCTGGATGGAGTTCAGGGGCTCGCCGATAGAGCCAGAGCGTCGGTCGTCGAATTAGATCAGTGTATGTTTGGGGGTGTGGCCCAGAAACCTACAGGTCTCCTTTCCAACCTCCTTGGGATCTCTGAAGGCACACTCAGGTGCGACGGACGACACGAACATGGTAAATCGTATGGCCGAGTGTCTGGTGGAACGTTCGCTACACGCCGACTGCAAACATACCCTCCAGGTTTCTGTCGTTTCCTTGCCCTGTGCGTCGTCAGGACCCTGGTGGCCATGGGCGAGGACGGTCGGGGGCCAGGGGGGTGGAGAAGAACAGCTTCGCGGGGCTCGAGAACTACGAACTGGAGCACGTTGGTCGGCGGCCCCCTAGGTGGCGCGCTGTACGTGCTCAACGAGCTCTACGCCAAGGGGGGCAGGGTCAGGCTGCGTGAGAAGGACGTGGCCAGCTACGTGCGCGTGGACGATGGAGTGTGCATATCGACCCACCCTTGAGGTCAGCGTTCGACGAGCGCGACCTGCGACGCGGTCATGGCGAAGCTGGCCGGCGCCTGGGAGGAGGTCGGCTTCGTCGTCCCCGAGCGGGTCGAGGCCAGCGAGCTGACCAAGGTCGTGGGCTACTCCTTCCAGGCCGACCCGCCCGTGCTGGCAGTGGAGCCTCAGAAGGCCGCCCTCCTTCAGGACAGCCTGGGCTGGTTGCTCGAGGTACCGTGGGTAGACATCGAGTTGCTCAGGGGTGTCGTGGGCGTGTGGATCTGGGGCGCGCTGCTCAAGCGGGAGCTGCTCGCCGTGCCCCACGCCATCTTCCAGTTCATGGAGCGCTTCGAGGGGCGAGTGGTCCCATGGTGGCCTTCGGCCCGCCGGGAGGCTCGCGTCATGCAGTGGCTCGTCCCCACCATGGGCTCGGAGCTCGGGGCGCCAGCCGCGCCGCTGGCGTTCTCGTCGGACGCGGAGGGTGCCAACGCGGTCGACTTCGGCGGGTTCGGGATCGTCGGGAAGGCAGTGGACCAGGAGCTGGCCGAGGAGCTCATCCTTGCTGGCACTCGCCCGGGCCACACCGTCGCCCGCCTGGATGGCCGCGTGTCGCACCTGAACCGCCAGGACCGCGAGATCGGCTGCCGCATCCCGGTGTCCAAGGTTCCCCGTCGGCTGCTGGAGTCCGGCGCGGACACCTGGACGGCGTTGGCAGCTGGACGCTGGCAGCGAGCAGATCACATCACCCTGGGAGAGGGCAAGGCGGCGCTGACTGTCCTGACGCGCGTGGCCGCCTGCCCGGGCTACCACGGCTTCCTCATCACCAACTTAGAAGATAACGAGACCTTGTCGGCCGCGATGGCCAAGGGTCGCTCAGCTTCGCCTGCGACGTGCAGGACTGTGTCTAGCTACTGGGATTGGCTTTCTGTTGCCGTGGGTGGACACCAAACACCAAGCTGCTGACTGGCTATCACGATGTCGTGGTCGCCTCTGACTCGTGTGGCTGGGCCGCGGCGGCTCGACGAGCATCATGCCGCCAAGGTGCAGCCGCAGACCCTTGACAACTACAGACGCGCCGCCAAGTTGCTCACCGACTGGGCGGCGTTGCATGGACTGGACCCTCATGGAGCTGACCAGTGGGACGATCTGCTGGTAGAATTCAAGGCCGACAACGTGGACCACCTGACGCCGGCGAAGTTCGGCCAGGTGGTCGCTTCAGTGGAGTTCTTTTTCCCGCGTTTACGAGGCAAGTTAGCCTGGGCCCACGCTGTTCTTCGAGGATGGGAGTCCGCTACGCCCAGACGCCACACAGTGCCCCTGGGGCGCTCGCCGGGCAAGTTGCTGGCGTGCCATCTTGCCTCTTGGGGCCACGGTCGCTTAGGACTGGGCCTGATACTGCAGTGCTCGACTGGAATGCATCCGTCAGAAATGCTGGGTATCTTGGTCGAGCACCTCTCCTTCCCTCACCAGCGTGGTGCCAGCATTGCATCATCACCGCTTCTCATCGCTCTTGGCACTAAGAAAGGTACGAAGTCGAAGCGGGCCCAGGTTGTCATGCTCAATCAGAAGGATGAGGTTTTGGTTCGGATGTTAGCAGGTATTGCAGCAGCTACTCCGCCTGGTCAACCCCTCGTCCCGTACTCCCTCGCCCGCTACCGCGCCCTACTGAAGCAAGCCGAGCAGGCCTTGGGCATGTCTGTGGGCTGGGGCCCGCACAGCCCGCGCGCCGGTTGGGCGACCGACGCCCGCGCGGAGGGGATCATCTTCTCCGAGATCCGCGAGGGCGGCAGGTGGGTGAGTGACAGCAGCCTCCGCATCTACTTAGACGTGCTGGGCGCGAACACCGTCCTCCAGCAGTTGCAGCAGCGCGGCCTGTCGGACCAGCTGCGCTGGGTGAATTCCAACTGGCCGATCTACTTCCACGCTATCTGTCGGACCCCGACTTCGCACTATGGCACCCAAGGGCACCAAGATGATCAACGGCGTGTGGACCAAAGTGGTAGCCGACAACCGAGTCGCCTCACCCGCGCCCTCGGCGCGCTCTGGCGACAGCTCGTGGAGTAAGATCTCTCCGCTGTCCGCGGCGTCGTCGGTTTTCCACACGCCAGTGGGACCGGCCGGGGGGCTGGGCCTGCCGATGCTGCCCACGACGCCCGAGGCGGCGAAGGACCTCGCCCGCCGCCTGGAGCTTGAGGCGCACCAGCACCAGGCCGCTCAGAAGGCGTCGAGCGCCCAGGTCATCAGGGCGAAGAGGTCTACCAGTCGCTGTGGCACCTTCGTTCGCACCCTGGGCCGATGGGGCTGCGGGCGTCGCTGCAATCTCGTGCCCCAATGCACGGTGCTGCTGGTCGTGATTGCCTTGCTGCCGGCTTGGCTGGCGCCCTCGCTGGCGCGCAGTGTGGGCGCCGCCGTGAGCCTGTCCGAGGATCTCGCCGACGCCACGGGAGCGATCGCCCAGGTGGCCAAGAATGCCACGTTGCTGGTCTCCGACGTCGCCGTGTCTTTCACCAAGGGCACCATGTCCGTGATGCACGAGGCATGGGCGGGCGTTGACCTCACTGATACCTCGGTCAACGCCTCGGGCGCTCGCTTCCTGGTCATCGGCGGAGTGTCGCAGCAGGAGTTCGAGGCAAGCGAGGTGGCGGCCACGTTGCGTCCGCTGCCGCCAGAGTACTCGCAGTGGCTGTGGAAGGCAGTGAGCCGTGTGGGGCCAAGCTCGCCGCGCGTCTCGGCGAGCGACTGCCAGTTCAGGACGGCCTCGTACTTCGACTACTTCGAGTTCGAGGCCCTCATCTTCCCGAGCGGCTACGTGGGGGTGCGCTTCGTCTGGGCGCGCATGGGCTTCAAGGCGGTGTGGGCCAACCCGCTGTGGGAGCTGCTCGGCGTCGACGTGACCTCCGAGCTGGCCCCCATCGCCGCGCGGACCCGGGACACGATCGCAGAGGCGCTCGACCTGGACTGGCTCCGCGCGCCGCTCACGGACAATGAGGACGAGGCCAGAGTCACGCCCCCGACGTGGTTTCGTTGGCTGCAGTGGGCCCGCCAGTACTCGTCGTGGGCGCAGATCGCTAGCGGGAGTCGGTGATGGCGGGGGACTGATCTTTCGGCGGCGCTGCAGTGCGAGGGGCACCGGAGTACAGCCCCTTCATGCGTGGTCGGAGTTCCCGTGTCAGATCACAAGTGGAAGTCGGAAGTGAGACCATCACCGTGTTGAGTTTCAGAATTCCTTGCAGCACGTTTCCGGCGAGTGGAGTGTGCCACTCGACTTTCCAAGGAGTTGAGCGGCTTAGGCCGCAGAGAGAAGCTTCAGATATGTTCAGGTGGATACCGCATCTGGTCGTTGTAAAAGGTTGCCACCGTCAATTGGATTGGGCTGCCGCCCTACTCCGTCAGCCTGGGTGGGTCTGGGTGGGCACAAAGTTCCCGATCACGTATTGGGACATTATGAATGAATGAATGAGCTTGAGAATGGAGATTAATGTGTGTGTGTGAGCATTTGCCTGTTTGAGCTTGCCGGCAGAAACCGACCCCTTTCAGTCAAAAGGGGTCGGTTTATTGCGTCTCACTTTCCATAGCTGTTTCTGGGCCCCCCCATAATACTTCAATGAATGAAGCTAGGCAGAGTCGTTTAATTATTGAAACTTCCCTCCCCTAGTATCGTGACAAGTATTGCATGTCCCGGAACGTTCCGGGTGCCCTCTCAGACTTTCTCAACGGTGTTGGAAGTAAGACCATCACCGTGTTGAGTTTCAGAATTCCTTGCAGCACGTTTCCGGCGAGTGGAATGTGCCACTCGACTTTCCGAGGAGTTGAGCGGTTTAGGCCGCAGAGAGAAGCTGCAGATATGTTCAGGTGGATACCGCATCTGGTCGTTGCAAAAGGTTGTCACCGTCGATTGGATTGGGCTGCCGCCCTACTCCGTCAGCCTGGGTGGGTCTGGGTGGGCACAAAATTCCCGATCACGTATTGGGACATTATATTTATATATGTATATATGTATATGTATATGTATATGTTTACATACATATAAACATATTTACACATATATATATATATATACATATGTGTATATATATATATATATATATATATATATTCAGGGCCGGGGACCCCGGAAAAAACGGCACACAGTGCCCCCCCCAAAATATATATATATATATAATTATATATATATATATATATATAATATATACAAATATTTTCGGCCTCCCCGAGCCTTTGGGGCGCTCCTGCAGAGTGCTCCGTGTCTGTCCTGCGAGTGCGACGCGAAAAAAAAAAAACACGACGGCCAAAGAGGGCCCCGGGACACCCAAAGATCTGCCCAAGACGCCCAATCTGGGCCCAACATCGCCCAAGACGCGTCCAAGACGCCCCCAGAGACCCCCAAGAGGCCTCCCAAGAGAGCCCCGAGAGGCTACAATTGTTGATTTTCCTGTGTGTTTTTCGATGTGTTTGGCCTTCTCGCTTTTCCCGCTTCCCGACGCTCCACAATGGCCCAAGAGGCTCCCTAGATCGCCCCAGTACTGCCCAAAAGGCACCCAAGAAGGCCCCAACACGGCCCAGGAGGGCTCCGCGACCGCCCAAGAGGCGCCCAAGACGGCCCAAGAGAGCACCAAGACGGCCCCAAGAGAGACCCAAGAGGGCGCCAAACTAAATTTTCCGCCGCGAGAGGGCCCCAAGAGGCCCGGAGAGAGCCCCATGAGGCCCCAAGAGGCTCCCAAGAGGCCCCGAGGAGCCCCCAAGAGGCCCCCAAGAGGCCCCCAAAAGATCCCAAGAACCCCAAAACACTCCCAAGAGGCTTCAAAACTGCCTCCCAGAGGGCCCCGAGAGGCGCACCACGAGATCCCAACACGGCCCCCAAAGGCCCGAGTCATGGCCCGAAAACCACGCGGGGGCATCAAGGGAGGAGAAGGAGGGGGGAGGGAGGAGGACGATGAGGGGGAAAAGGGGGGCGAGGACGAGGAGGACGGGGACATGGAGGAGGGAACGAAGACGAGGGGAGGGGGATACGGGGGATCGAGCATCTGGACGCGGTGCCCTTGCCTACCTTACCGGAGAGGGCCGGCCGAATCCGAGGAGCCCCTGGGGGATTTCAAAACCTGCACCGTTTCTTGCACTACCTTCGGGCCCCCTTGGCGGCTGGGGAAAAACTTGTCCTACTTCGGGGGGGGTTCTCTCACCCTTTTGCCGCTCGACTCGCGGAGAGGCCGAGCGGCACCGCGCCGCGCCGCCAGGGATGGGGAGAATGGACAACAAAAAAGCGGAGAGGGGGGAGAGGAAGAGGAGGAGGAGCAGGAGGAGGAGGAGGAGGAGGAGGAGGAGGAGGAGGAGGAGAGAAAAAGAAAAAAGGAAGGAGGAAGAGGAGATAACGGAAAGTAGTCCAATCCGCTTCGCCAGAGATATGCTCGCAACTCCGACCTCAGAAGCGCCTTGCTTCGCATCGGTCCCGCCGTTATCGCTTGAGACATCATCGCAGCTCTGGGGCCCGAGACACTCTCAGTTGAGGTGTTCCAGCCACTGTCGCCTGAGACACTCTCGCAAGTCTCATTTCGGAGGTGCCTTGCACCATGGTGGTTCCGCCACTTTCGCGTGCGACTTCTCGCAACTCTAAGTTCAAGGATGCCCTGAGCAGACCTGTTCAGACCACTCCTCGCCTGAAACTTCCTCGCACGGCTGACTCCGGATATGCCCTCCCCTGAGCGGAGGTGTTCAGGCCATTTTCACCCGGGACGTCCTCGCAACACTGACCTCGGCGACGCACTGTCCCATGGTAGTCTGACCACGTTTGCCTGAGACCCTCGCGCCTTGCGCGATGATATGAGCAACTGGTCAGGCCATTACCGCTGATATACGCATGTGTATGCGCACACATAGTTACACTGACAATTTGCATATACATGTACATATCCATACAAACGTGTATATATATGTATATGTACGTATGTACTATGCATTCATAGACGCATGTGTGTGCGCATGTACGCACGCTCGCACTCCGCTAGCGTGCGAATTCCAGAGGACCAAGGTGCATGGCGCGCAGCGCCACTGCAGTCTTGTGTATTTATTTATATATACATATATATATATATACATATATATATATATATATATATATATATATGCGCACAACATATATATATATATATATATATATATATATATACTCCTATTCCTATATTTGTATAAGCCCGGGCGGGGGGGACCCCCCCCAAAACCGGACTCTCGGGACCTGAAGTTCTGGGACCCTCCGGACGGGCCTCGAAGCGGCGATCTGCGAAACTGTCGGCACTTGCGTGGGCTCCTGGGAGGCCCAGCGGAGGTACGTCATACGCGGACCACCACAAACGCCCCTTGTGTGTCTGTTTTGTATTTTCGCCGCTGCTCTTCTTGCTGCGATCTTCTGAAATCGCTGCTGGGTGCTCTTCTTGCGCAGTGCGAGTCCTTCAGAATGCCCGTCAGCATTGAATGGTCCTGAGTACACTCGCCACATGTATAGAAAAGGTTGGGTACGTCGCAGGGTAACTGTTGCAAGGAATCGTTGCAAACTATTGATTTTTGATGAACGAATGCGCTCGCGTAATTTTTTCTGCGAAGGATGGCGGGGGGGCGGGCCCAGCTTGGCAGGGAGGTACGAACTCATATATAGGACGATGGGGCAGAATCATACGTAAATTGCGATGCGCCTATGTTTCAAAGGAGAATCTACGCGGCGCAATCGATGTTGCGCGCGCTACGTGTACTCTAGGTGGTGCAATCTAGGCGGTGCGATTGATATCTGTTCTCACTGAGTTGTCCAAGCCACTGCTCGCGCAATCACCCCGCCCGCCCGCCCGCAACTTGGTTTGCAAAATTCACGCGGCGGCGATTGCGATGAATGCGTAGGGAGTTGGCTGGCGCACCTCTGCGGCCGCGCTGGCCGGCGCGTGCTCGCGCGCGCAGCGGCGCCGCCGACGCGGCCGCGGCGGCGCTGACCGCCAGGTACTTCCCAGCGGGCACTTCAGCGCGAGTCGGCGACTTAGGCGGGCGCGGTATCATGAAAACGTCGATGGCGGTGGCGGTGGCGGTGGCGATGCTGGCGACGATGGCGACAACGACGACGGCCGGGCCAGTGACGGCGGTAATGCTGATCGCGCCGACGACGGCGACGGCGCCCTCGCGTCGGCGACGACGGTTTTGGAGAGAGTTCGACACGCGCGCGCGGCCGACGCGCGAGAGATGCCCGCGTGGTATTGTTCATTTCGGATCGCGCCCCGTCGCCCCAAGCACGCGCGCAAAGGCGCTCGAATGATTTCGACCCGCGACACGAAAAGACCGTTCGGCCGAATAAAAATCGATGAACACGTTGAAAGACAAATGGTTTTCTTCAGAATTCGCGGGAGTGCGAGCGCAGGCATTTCTTGAGAACAAATGTTGCCAAGCCATGTGCGTTTGTATGTGTCTTCGGAGTGCTCGATGTTGAAATCCTAGATGTTTGAAGGATTTCGGCACGCGCGCGCGACGACGCGCGCGCGCCCTTCGTCTCACTTGATTATTGCGACAGCGCGCGCGCGCAGCGGCGTTCGAGCGATTCCGACGGGCGCGCGCGAGAGGCCCGCGCAGTAGCATGTAATGATGTTTTGTTTATTGAAATGTGGTTTCTTAAGAATTCGCAGAAGAGCCCGAGCGCAAGCTTGTTTGACAATGCTCGTTGCGAAACCATGTGTGTTTTTTTATGTCTTCGGGACGCGCGATTTTGATACCCTACGACACCTGCGGCTTCTGGCTGATTTCGGCATGCGCGCGCGACGGCGCGCGCGTGTGCACTTCGCCCCATCTGTTGCAAGGACTTCTTGGAAATTTAGAAGTGCTCATACGGATGAAGAAGTTCGACATGCGCGCGCAGCCGACACACGAGAGGCACCCGCGTGGTATTATTTGACGCGGATCGTGCCCCCCCCCCAGCACGCGCGCAAGGGCGTTCGGATGATGTCGACATGCGGCGCGAAAAGGCCCGTTTGGAAGAATTTAGTGAGCATGGCGAAGAAAACCTTCGGTTTTCTTGACACTTCGCAAGAGCGCGAGCGCAGATTTTGGTGACAACTGATGTTGCGAAACCATGGTTTGTTATATATTGTTTCGGGGCATTCGATTTTGAAACTCCTGCGACACGTAAGTCTTGAAGGATTCCGGCATGCGCGCGCGGCGACGCGCGCGCGTGCACTCCGCCCCGTTGTTTTGCAGGGCGTTCTTGCGAAAACGCGAGCGCAGAAGGCGTTCGAACGATTCCAGCATGCATGCGCGAGGGGCCCATTTGGTAGCAAGTTATGAACATGTCGAACAAAACGATTGTTGTCGTAAGAATTCGCAAGATCGCGAATGCAAGCTTTGTAGGAACATTTCTGTTGCGAGAACATGTTGTCTCTCTCTCGTTCTCCCTCTCTCTCTCTCTCTCGCTCCCTCTCTCTCTCTCTATGTTTTCGGGGCGCTCGCTTTTGAAATCGCTGCAACACCTAAGATTTTTGAAAGATTCTGCCATGCGCGCGCGACGACGCGCGCGCGTGCACTTCAACCCATCTGTTGCGCGAAAGTATGGAAAACATGACTTCTGATAAGCGAGTGCGCGCGAATAGTAGTTGTTGCAGAGGATGAGGAGGGGAACCGTTACCGGTTTGGCTGGGACGGTAGGAGCTCATATTCAGGATGGGCGATGGGGCAGGATCGTATGCAAGTTGCAATACAGATATGGAAGCGGTCAAATCCGGGGGGGGGGGTCAATCCGAGTACTCTATGAGAAATCTGAACTTGGGCAATCTAGGGCGTTGGGCAACCTAGGGCGGCGAAGAGGCGGCGACGGGACGCCGGCGGCGACAACATAGCCGCCAAACCAACAGGCAGGCCCCGACGGCAGGCGGACATAGCCGCCAGACCAACAAACAGACCCAGACGACGGGCGGCGACGGCGACAACACAACCGCCAGACCGACAGACAGGCCCACTCCCGCAGAGAAGAAGCTAAATGCAAACACTGTTTGGGAAAGGAACGCGATCGCCTGTCCGAGCGCGGCGGTGGCAGTGCACGCCTAGATCAGTCAAGAAGATCGACTTCCCAGCTTCGGAAGAACTTACACGGACTTGGATATGACTCAGCCGTGATGCTTCTTTGCTGTCGAATGGGAATGTTGGTGCTACAGTGGCGCATCCGATGTTGACAAGACATGTCGCTACGCCTCGGGTGATGGAAATGTCAGAATGCGTCTTCGACCGCAGTGCGGGTTCATGCAAGCATCCACGTCCACGGGAGTAGTAATGAGAAAGCACATGCTGTCACGCCAAACACGACTCTGATGTATCAGCTGGCCAGGCGGGCAACAAATTGATGTCGACATGAGGATGAGGAGGCTGGATCGGAATAGCACTGTGATGGTCTCCTGTGCCTCCTCTTTCTCGACAGGGGCCTGTTCGGAGCCTTTCGCCTCCTCCCCCCCTCGAGCCTGAACCTTTCCTCCTCAGTCCTTTCTTCCCGCCGTTCAGAGCAACACCGGGTGGTGCCAAATCTGCCGCGCATGAGTACCCTGGTGGACGCTGATTGGCCAATTGGCCATACGCTCTCCGACACTTGTTCGCGCGCATTCGCGTGACGCCTTGGTGCTGACGCGGGCCTTACAGAGTCCCTGTGTCTTACAAAGATCCCGTAGGCTTGGCCGCGACGCACCACTGCTTGCACCAGCCGCCTCTGTCTGGCCTGAGAAGTTCCCAGATTGCTCCATGAATTCAAAAAGGCATCCGCTGTCCAGGCTTTGTCGCGCCTTGCCTTCTGTTTCTCTTCCTGGCTCCTCCTGCTGTTCCTTCTCATCCCCCTCCTCTTTGTCCTTTTCCTCCTCCCTTCATCCCTTTTCCCGCTCCTTTTCCTCCTCCTCCTCTCCCTCCTCCCTGTCCTTTTGCTCCTCCCCCTCAGACTCAGAAGCAATGTGTCCGCCACGCAACCACCGTCAAGACAGACATAAGGGACAAACACATGAGATGGGAGAGACATGCTCTCACCTGGTCCTGCATCTCCTCGAAATCCTGCCCTTCCAGGCTCGCGCCTCCTCCCTTTTCTTCTTCTCCTCCTCCTCCTCCTCCTCCGCCTCCCCCATCCCCCTTCCTAACAAACAATTCCCTCCTGCACCCCTGACGCGTCGGTAGGGCGAGGGCGCTTCCCCTGAGACTCCCTCACCACTTCTGCTCCTGAAGCTGAGCATGTTCGACAGCTTCAAGGACGGAGGGCGGGTTGTTTTCAAAATGTGGCTCTCGCCCCAGCGCCGCACACATTCGTCTGAAACGTTCGCGGCCGTTTCACAAATGGAGGGCGGTTC
>CAUYUJ010014933.1:251672-366588 GCA_963575745.1 Prorocentrum cordatum
ACTCCTATCCTTATTCCTTATTAGAATATACTCCTACTCCCCCCTCAGGCCGGCAGATAGCGGGCGCATCCGGGTGGTCCCATCCTAACCTGTAAAAAACAATACAAAGTCAACATTTTTCTTATTTTTTCCTCTCGCCATGGACGTCCTGTCGTCCACGGCGATAATCCATTGCAAAAAATACCACAAAGAGCACACGCGCGCGTTCATGTCAGAATCCTACCGAACACCGTGTGTTTGCAAGCATTTCAACATAAAAACATCAAAAACCCAATGCTTTTTTTCACAAAAATTGTACAAATTTCCCGCCCGGGCTCTCTTGCTGAAATCATAGGAAAACCATGGGAATCTTAAGAATTCGGTCAAATCCAGCGATTTCGCGTCATCGCGCGGTGCACTCGCGATGCTCTGTCATGCACCCAGGCCGCGAATCCTGTGCAAAAAATACCACAAAGAGCACACTCGCGCGTTCATGTCAGAATCCTACCGAACACCGTGTGTTTGCAAGCATTTCAACCTAAAAACATCAAAAGCCCAATGCTTTTTCACAAAAATGCTTTGGGGTGTCCTGTCAGACCGTCGGGCTTCCTCCGGCCACCTCTGACTTCCTGCGGTGTACCGGGCCATTCTCGACTCGTCTGGCAATGCGTGCGCGGCATTCAACACGCGCTCGCCAGTTCCCGTCGGCAACCGCCATCGCGGCCGCATCAGCTGTACCAAACCGGCTGGCCGGTGTGACTTCGCCCCCCAGTTGTGCCAGCTTTGCTTCTTATGTTGTGGGAGGGCGGGTGGGACTGGGCATGCCATGCTTGACTCGCTCGAGCTGGCTAGCTTGACTCCTACTCCTACTCCTACTCCTACTCCTATCCTTATTAGAATATACTCCTACTCCCCCCTCAGGCCGGCCATTAGGGGCCGCATCCGGGGGGTCCCATCCTAACCAGTAAAAAACAATACAAAATCAACATTTTTCTTATTTTTTCCTCTCGACATGGACGTCCTGTCGTCCACGGCGATAATCCATTGCAAAAAATACTACAAAGAGCACACGCGCGCGTTCATGTCATAATCCTACCGAACACCGCGTGTTTGCAAGCATTTCAACATAAAAACATCAAAAAACCCAATGTTTTTTTTTTTTTCTCACAAAAGTTGTACAAATTTCCCGCCCGGGCTCTTCTCTTGCTGAAATCATAGGAAAACCATAGGAATCTGAAGAATTCGGTCAAATCCAGCGATTTCACGTCATCGCGCGGTGCACTCGCGATGCTCTGTCATGCACCCAGGCCGCGAATCCTGTGAAAAAAATACCACAAAGAGCACACTCGCGCGTTCATGTCAGAATCCTACCGAACACCGTGTGTTTGCAAGCATTTCAACATACAAACATCAAAAACCCAATGCATTTTCACAAAAATGCTTTGGGGTGTCCTGTCAGACCGTCGGGCTTCCTCCGGCCACCTCTGGCTTCCTGCGGTGTACCGGGCCATTCTCGACTCGTCTGGCAATGCGTGCGCGGCCTTCAACACGCGCTCGCCAGTTCCCGTCGGCAACCGCCATCGCGGCCGCATCAGCTGTACCAAACCGGCTGGCCGGTGTGACTTCGGCCCCCAGTTGTGCCAGCTTTGCTTCTTATGTTGTGGGAGGGCGGGTGGGACGGGGCATGCCATGCTTGACTCGCTCGAGCTGGCTAGCTTGACTCCTACTCCTACTCCTACTCCTATCCTTATTCCTTATTAGAATATACTCCTACTCCCCCCTCAGGCCGGCCGATAGGGGCCGCATCCGGGTGGTCCCATCCTAACCTGCAAAAAACAATACAAAATCAACATTTTTCTTATTTGTTCCTCTCGACATGGACGTCCTGTCGTCCACGGCGATAATCCATTGCAAAAAATACAACAAAGAGCACACGCGCGCGTTCATGTCAGAATCCTACCGAACACCGTGTGTTTGCAAGCATTTCAACATAAAAACATCAAAAACCCAATGCTTTTTCACAAACAAATGTACAAATTTCCCGCCCGGGCTCTCTTGCTGAAATCATAGGAAAACCATAGGAATCTTAAGAATTCGGTCAAATCCAGCGATTTCACGTCATCGCGCGGTGCACTCGCGATGCTCTGTCATGCACCCAGGCCGCGAATCCTGTGCAAAAAATACTACAAAGAGCACACTCGCGCGTTCATGTCAGAATCCTACCGAATACCCTGTTTCTGCAAGCATTTCAACATAAAAACATCAAAAACCCCATGCTTTTTCACAAAAATGCTTTGGGGTGTCCTGTCAGACCGTCGGGCTTCCTCCGGCCACCTCTGGCTTCCTGCGGTGTACCGGGCCATTCTCGACTCGTCTGGCAATGCGTGCGCGGCATTCAACACGCGCTCGCAGTTCCCGTCGGCAACCGCCATCGCGGCCGCATCAGCTGTACCAAACCGGCTGGCCGGTGTGACTTCGGCCCCCAGTTGTGCCAGCTTTGCTTCTTATGTTGTGGGAGGGCGAATGGGACTGGGCATGCCATGCTTGACTCGCTCGAGCTGGCTAGCTTGACTCCTACTCCTACTCCTACTCCTACTCCTATCCTTATTCCTTATTAGAATATACTCCTACTCCCCCCTCAGGCCGGCAGATAGCGGGCGCATCCCGGTGGTCCCATCCTAACCTGTAAAAAACAATACAAAACCAACATTTTTCTTATTTTTGTTCCTCTCGACATGGACGTCCTGTCGTCCACGGCGATAATCCATTGCAAAAAACACCACAAAGAGCACACGCGCGCGTTCATGTCAGAATCCTACCGAACACCGTGTGTTTGCAAGCATTTCAACATAAAAACATCAAAAATCCAATGTTTTTTTTTTTCACAAAAATTGTACAAATTTCCCGCCCGGGCTCTCTTGCTGAAATCATAGGAAAACCATAGGAATCTTAAGAATTCGGTCAAATCCAGCGATTTCACGTCATCGCGCGGTGCACTCGCGATGCTCTGTCATGCACCCAGGCCGCGAATCCTGTGCAAAAAATACCACAAAGAGCACACTCGCGCGTTCATGTCAGAATCCTACCGGACACCGTGTTTTTGCAAGCATTTCAACATAAAAACATCAAAAACCCAATGTTTTTTCACAAAAATGCTTTGGGGTGTCCTGTCAGACCGTCGGGCTTCCTCCGGCCACCTCTGGCTTCCTGCGGTGTACCGGGCCATTCTCGACTCGTCTGGCAATGCGTGCGCGGCATTCAACACGCGCTCGCCAGTACCCGTCGGCAACCGCCATCGCGGCCGCATCAGCTGTACCAAACCGGCTGGCCGGTGTGACTTCGGCCCCCAGTTGTGCCAGCTTTGCTTCTAATGTTGTGGGAGGGCGGGTGGGACTGGGCATGCCATGCTTGACTCGCTCGAGCTGGCTAGCTTGACTCCTACTCCTACTCCTACTCCTACTCCTACTCCTACTCCTACTACTACTCCTACTACTACTACTACTACTACTACTACTACTACTACTACTACTGCTACTACTGCGAGTACGACTACTACTACTACTACTACTACTACTACCACCTACCATCCACACACACTTCGTCGTCCACCACCACCACCACCCCAACCACCACCACTACTACTACTACTACTACTACTAACTACTACTACGACTACGACTACGACTACGACTACGACTACGACTACGAACTACGACTACGACTACGACTACGACTACGACTACGACTACTACTACTCCTACTACCACGACTACGACTACTACTACAACTAACTACTACTCCTACTCCTACCCTACTCCTACTACATCCAACCCTACACCTACTCCTACTCCTACTACTACTAATCAACTACTACTACTTACAAACAAACTACTACTCCTACTCCTACTCTACTCCTCTCCTACTACTACTACTACTACTACTACTAACTACTACTACCACTACCACTACCCTACTACTCTACTACTACTACTACATTACTCACTACCTACTACAACTACTACTACTACTACTACTACTACACAACTAAACTACTACTACCACTATAACTACTACCACTATTACTGCTACCACTATCTCCTACTACTACTACTAACACTATTACTACTACTACTACTACTACTACTACTACTACTACTACTACTACTACTACTACTACTACTACTACTACTACTACTACTACTACTACCCTACTACTACTACTACTACTACTACTACTACTACTACTACTACTACTACTACTACTACTACTACTACTACTACTACTAACTACTAACTACTAACTACTAACTACTACTACTACTACTACTACTACTACTACTACTACTAACTACTACTACTACTAACTACTACTACTACTACTACTACTACTACTACTACTACTACTACTACTACTACTACTACTACTACTACTACTACTACTACTACTACTACTACCTACTACCTACTACCTACTACCTACTACCTACTACCTACTACTACTACCTCTCTCCCTCTCTTCCTCTCTCCCTCCTTCCCTTCCCGCCCCTGGCCTGGAGAGCGGCGCCCCTGCGCTGCAGGTTCGAGTACGGCGTGGGCACCTGGGGCGGCCCGGCGGGGCCAGCCGCTCCCGCCGGCCGCGCGTAGCCGTCAGCGCCGCTGCCGTCGCCGTCACCGTAGCCGTCGCGGACGCCGTCGCCGTCCTCCTCCCTCCTTCCCTCTATGCACCTTCTCCTCCTCCTCCTCCTCCTCCTCCTCCTCCTCCTCCTCCCCTCTCCTCCCTCCTCCCTCCTCCTCCTCCTCTTCAGTCCTCCTCCTCCTCCTCCCTTCTCCTTCTTCCCTCCTCCTCCTCCTCCTCCTCCTCCTCCTCCTCGTTCTTCTTCTCCTCTTCCTCCACCTCCTGCTGCTGCTTCCCATCCTCCTCATCCCTCTCGTCCTCGCACTTGTCATCGTCGCGCCCTCCTCCTCCTCCTCCTCCTCCTCCTCCTCCTCCTCCTCCTCCCTCTCGGTCTTGGATGCTGTGCTGGAGCAGTTCTTGTGGCATCCTGCAATCCAGAGCCCCTTGGAGTCAGTGCAGTAACCCTTCACAGGTCCTCCACCTCGTTCTTGCCAAAATAGGAGCCAGCATGAGGTCAGCCACGGAGTTCGTCGGGCCCGACGGAGAGGTGGTCGACCTCACTGGCGGCTATTTATGTGAACCTTTCAGAAGTCATCCGAAACAAAACCCAAATTCCATGGTTTTCTTTTGTTTCCCGGAGGTTCTCTGGCCAGCCCAGGCTCCAGGACCCTCCAAGGGCGGTGGAAGCCGCTAATAAGACCATGGCAGTAGCTGCCAACGAGATTATGTCCATCAATAAATACAATTTGCTGGCAATCTGCCCTGAATTGAAGGCCCCTCAACAAGATTCGTCAGGTTCCAGGCTCAGCCGGCAGGGTAGGATCCTGGTTCGCAGCCTGGTTTCGGGGACCCATTGGTCTCAGGAGCGCCTGCACCGTCACGGGCGGTCAGTGTCTGACTTGTGCAATTTATGTGGCTGCCCAAACACTCTTTTTCACAGGGGGGTCGATTGTCCGTGCTCTGCCAGCCTCAGGCGCACGGACATGCCGAAATCGCCTGGTGTCGCTGCCTGTCGCATGAGGAAGTTGGGCGCTGACGAGGCCAAGCGTTTTTCGCGCTGTCTGTTTCCTTCCCCTGAGCTCTGTTTCGGCCGGCCCGAGGCTCTGGAGGAGCACTGGGTCAGGTTTGTTGGCGCCCATCCTGGGTGGCTCTCGGGGGGGCCCGTCTTTGTGGACGGATCGGCCTTCAGCACCAAGCACGGTTCTTGTAGGCGTGCGGGCTGGGCTGCGGTGCAAGTAGATCAGGCGGGCAATTTTGTGGCCTGCACGTACGGGGTGGTTCCGAGGGCTTGGGGCCCTGAGCAGTGGGCGCGGGACGGGGAAGACTACGTGTTTCACATGCTTGCTCGTTTTTCGGAACCTCCGTCTGGAGGTGATTCCGGGGTGCCGCTTGAAATATTCATTCAGCGATTGCGCCGGCTCCGTGAGCTGCGCCACGAATTCGACCAAAGCTCTGGATCCTCGGAATGAGCGGCGCCACCATTGGAAGTTTTGGTTGGACAAAGTAGGTTCGTTCGCATCTGTCGTGAAGGTCAAGGCACATCGAAGCCTCCAGGACGCCACGTCTTTGGACGATGTGTGTAAGCTTCGCGGTAATCGCCTCGCGGATGAGTGGGCGAAAAAAGAGGCTCAGCTTTGGGATATGCCCCCAGAGCAGGAAGTCTTTGTGGAGGCTTGCGAGCGTAGGGCGGAGGACCTGCTGTGTGGATGGGGAAACTCCATGAGTGGCTCCACCAGGCAGGCCTCCAGGGCACTGACGGCAGCGTCGTCGTCGCCGCCCTCCTCCTCCTCTTTCTCTTCTCCCTCCTCTTCATCTCTGTGCTGATCCTCGAGCTAGATGAACACTAGCTTTATGAGCACATCGACTTCCTGATGTCCGCGACCCCCCCCACGGCGGCGCCTCCGGCACCGCACCTGGGCCCCGGGCCAGGGTTGGGGGGGGTCCAGCGCCGACCTTAACAAGTCCGCGCGGGCATCCGACACATTACACCTATGTAGTGTTTTTTACATTCGGTCGTCCTCGTCCACGTCCGTGTTCGCCGCACTCCTGCGTGCCCCTCCTCCTTCCTCGTCGTCGCCGACGGCTAGACTCTGGCCATGCAGCTTCGTGCGCAGCGCACGGTCTGCGACTTGCGGCAAGGAAGGAACCGGCTGCCGCCTCCTCCTCCTCCTCCTCCTCCTCCTCCTCCTCCTCCTCCTCTTGCTCCTCAGCCTCCTCCCGCTGCTGCTGCGCCAACTGCCAACGCTGCCGCCGCCGTCGTTGTCAAGCTCGCACATCCAGGCATGAGCAAGGACAAGCCGACCTGCCCCGCAGGGGTGAGGATGACGAATGCCTGGCTATATCCTCTCGCCGCACCGTCCTGGATCACACTCAATCCCAATCCCCCGCCGACTGCGCAATCTTGCCTCCACCTCCAGTTCTTTTGTTTGCCTGCTGGCCGCACGACGTTGACACGGTGTTACCTGAACCTTCGGTTCGCGGCACATTCTCGTGCCCAAGAGCTGTGAGGGGAAACGTGAGGGGGGGGCGCTCAGGGTGGGGGGAACATTGACCTGGAATCGGCGATACATCCCGATTGATCGGCGACAGGCCCCCGATAACAAATCCACAAGGTCACGGGGCGTGCAATCGGGCCCCTATCGGCGATCAATGGGTTACTGCGGGTCCATGTATCCCCCCCTGAGCCTAATGCAAATTCGCGTCGTGTCGTCCCCGGCGTTGGTACCGTGAGGGTCATTCAACCTTGAGCGATCGGCCGTTTCCGAAACGTCAGATTTTTGAACATCGACCGATTCTCGGTCGCCCGCGGCGTTCAACGCTGAACGCTGGCGGCGGGGCCGCTGCCAATCGACACGACGCGAACCTACCGTATCCCCCCCCGATCGTTCCCCTTGAAGCACCACGAGGCAGGGATTTATCCATATCCACCTTCCGGGAACCGACGCCCTGGTGCCCCGGCGGGCGGTGGATACAGACAGATGTTGCCCACCAGGTACCCGAATGTATCCATATCCGCCGCCTGTGGAGGGCCGCGGAGATCGATCCGCCAGGCGGTGCTTATGGATAACTTCCCACCTCGTGGAGGCCAGTCCACAAGAAACTCCCCACAAGAAACCCAACCCTGAGACCACAGGGCGTCCACTGGTTTTTGGTGTGGGAACGTCACGCCTTCCAGAGCATCGAAACCCCAAAAACCCGGGGCACCCTGGAGGCAAGCAGAGTGTTTCTTGGCGTGGGCCTCCACTGTACCTCCTCCTGCCCCCGAGCTGGCCCACACACGCACAGCAATTTCGTGCCACACGCAGGCACCACGGGGGCTGCCATGCAGGAGTGGCCAACGCCAGCGAGCGAGCGAGCGGAGCCGGTGCACTTTGTCTCGGCCCTGGGAAGCCACCGCTGGCCTCGCCGAGTCCTCCTTCGGAGGTCAGCCGAGGAGAGGCCGCGCCCAGGCATCGTGCAATTTATTGCTCGGCGTGCCTCTTCGAGCTCGGAGAGTCGGCCGCACGCAAGAGTGGCCCAAGGCAGGAGAGGTCCTCCCAGGCCCCCGACGTCGTGATCCCTTCACAGCGTCGACCCCCAGAGGTCTGGACCCACTCCCCGGGGCCGGCTTGTCATCCGGAGTCGTTGGCGGTTTCCTGGATGGGGTCGGAGTAGATGGGGTCGGAGGATCGCGCCGCATCGCCGATACGTCGTCGATGCATTGGCGATGCATCGGCGATGCTCCGGCGATGCATCGTCGATGTCGGCGAGGCATCGGCAACGTCGACGTGAAGCAAATCGGGCTCCGCATCGAGCCGCATCGGCGATGCATCGGCAATGCGGCGCGATCTTCCGACCCCATCTACTCCGATCCCATTTGGGAGGCCTAGAACTGTTTTGTTGACGGTCCCAGGGCCCGGTGACGGCCGCTGGAGGCCGAAAACAACGAGAAAAAATCCAATCGTGGGTTTTTCATGATTCGAAGGGGTCCGGGGAGGAGAGAGGGAGAGGAGGAGGAGGAGGAGGAGGAGGAGGTGGAGGAGGAGGTGGAGGAGGATGAGGAGGAGGAGGAGGAGGAGGAAGGGGATGAGGACCAGCGCTAGGCCGAGTCGTGCAGCCGCAGGGACGGGAGCACGGGCCTACCTGACAGACTTTGTCAGGATTTAGGGGGGTACCCTTCTTAAGGTGCTTCCCAGCCCGAATCGCCGCTACAGCATGGGTCTGCTTGTAGCGGGCCCCGTTGTCCTGAGAGGGTCCAAGACATTGCCCGTGCAGTCTGCATTGGCAACTTTGCCTTGCGAGACCTGATACGAACCACATTGTGTACAAACCATCGCGCAAGGCGTCAACAAAACCTGGTGCCCCTGCACCTCGACGATCGCATCGGCGGGCACAGGCTTGTCGCCGAGGGGGGGTCTCCCCGACGACATTGGCCTGCACCACAACAGCATCGCCCATATCATCGGCAGACTGGAGCGCCACAGCTACAGCCTGGCCCCTAAGCGCAAGAGCTCGCTGGAGCTCCGCATCGCTGGCCGCCTTCAGCCTCTCTTGGGCCGTGGGCTGGCAGGGGGTCCCCAGAAACTTCCCAAGGCAGGCCTGCGTGCGGGCCATCTCGACACAGTTCCTACACTGGAACACATTGGGCCCCCGGCTTACGACATCGCGAGACGTAAGCTGGGAGCCATGCGCAGCCCTGACATAATCCCTCTGAACAAGTTCTGGTCGACCTGCTCCGCCATACCTCGCAACCATCTTGGCCGCCGCCCACACGAAGAAGTTGGCCTGAAGGCTCTTGACCAGAACATTCGGCAGTGCATGCTCTGCTGCACCTTTCTTCGCGAAAAATCCGCCCGCAGGTTGCCGAGCACATGTTCCCGCGGCACCTTCCATCTGGCAGCATCTTCGATGGACTGCTCTGGGCTCATGTGCCACGGGCACCAAGTAAACCTTGGCGCATCATCTCGAACAAGCACCGAACTCACCACCGATCGCCAGATGTCAGCGTAGCTGGCTTGTGCTTCGGCCTGCTGGTGAGACCAACTGGCACCCGCCTTGGCTAAATTCAGCAGGTCTGTGACGACAAAAGGCACAACTGGGAAGCGGCGCAATGTTTGCAGCACCGCGAACCTCTCTGCCCTTCCCACCGTCTGTATCGGCCCTGAGAGGGGCCCATACATAGCTCTGACAGGCACGCCATTGTCCCCAATGTGTACCGCAGACCATCCGCATCGCCGAAAATCTGGCCAACTTGGGGCCATCCCAGAACCATCCGTGCATACCGTCGTCATCCAAGAAGTCCGACACGACTCCCACTCACGCCAAAAGAACACCTCCAGCTTGTCCTCCACGTAAGGAAGCACATGGGGGCTGATGGGAATCCCACCAGCCATCTCGGAATAGTCAAAGTCCTCGGCCTGGCATGTAGCCTGAAGGTGAGAACGTATCCAATCCAAGAATGGATTCCAATCAAAGCCAGGATCACCTGTTACATCTGCACGAAAAATCTGGACACTGAAATATATGATGCCCCACCGTGGGCTGCCTGGCCGTGCGATGAAGACAAGCAGGAGGGATGCGGTAGCCGGCGCGCGCCAAACGGTCCCTTGACCACAATGCGCCTGACCACTAAGAGCGTAGGGCACCAGCAAAACCCGAATTCTTCGCCGCCGCCTTTCCTCCTCCCACGCACTTCCTTAACGTCCTCGTCCATCGTATCTCTCCTCCCACGCATACCTCCTGGTGGTGAGACAACTTGCGAATGCCTTGCCAACGCTCGATGCCCTGGCGAACGGGCTCCACTATCGACTGTGGTGGCAACTTTGTAATGTCAAATAGACGGCCCAAGTCGCTGACAAGCACAGTGCTGGACGCCATGCCCCATCCGATCCTGGTAAGCGACAAAAACAACACCGCAATTTGACCATTTGCAGCCACCCATGAACTTCGCTCTTCGAGTGCATCGCGGACCTGGCCCCTAAGCTTGCTGCGATCTCCCAATACTAACCCTTCGGTCCCAGACGAACCCACAGTAGGCTCTCAACGGGACTAACGTGGACTCGAACATCGCGGGTCGCGCATGGCGTCAGCCTGCGCAGCGATCATGAGCGCAATCGAAGAAGATTTGCTGGCTCTGCCAACACGGGTAGCTGCATGCTGCAAGATTTCATTCAGATCTTGGTCGCTCATTCCTGCTACCGTCGTTCCGCGCGCTGCAGCAGGTGAAAGACCGGTCCTCCACAAAAAACAACAACTCGGTTCCTAGCACCTCGTCGCGACATCGTAAGTCTCGGGAGTCGGTCTTGTAGCTGCTTCAACCTTGCCTTCGCCTGCTTCAGAATAGGCAGGGGCCCGCTGAGCTCGCGCCCATGATTCCTAGCCCAAGACTTGGCCTTCAGGTGGATATCCTTGGCAACTCGCTCAAAACCATACATAGCAGAAGCAGCCGTGGAGACTCATTCAGACTTCTTGACCTGCAACAGGAGCCCAAACCTTGCGGTTTCCATCGCGAAGCTCTGGACCCCCACGAATAATTCTCGAGCGTTATCGCTTTTGCAGCGTAGCGTCATCAACCAAAAATCGGGGGACCACGTTCGGGCTCACCTTGGTGACCTTCACGATAGCCCTGTAGGTTAATATATCGAGGGGCGTCGTCGCATGCGTACACCCCGCCGAGATCCCCTGAAAGTCCTGGAAGGCCATGCTCCAAAATCTAACGCTCTGATGACCCTTGGTTGAGTATACGACCCCTGGAGCATCCAGAGGAGCCCCATGGGGAACTTTATCTCTTTTGCCTCCTCCAGCGCAGAGAACAATACCGCCTCAAAACATTTCCACATGTCCAAGAACACCGTGATCGACGTCTCGCCAAGCCTGCAGGCGATCTCAGCCTGCAAATTATGCTCGTAGGCCGAGAAAGACTGGATGCAGATCCTCTCCCCTTCCCCCAAATGTGGGGACAAGCATGTGAATGATCCATTCCCTGGAGATGGGGCGCCTGGCTAGCGACCCAAGGCTCACGAAACTTTCAGCGAGGGTGATCAACTTCGCTCCTCCATGAGGTTTGGCCAAACGCACCATCTCCTTCAGAATGCGATCAGAAGGCCACATCCTCAACTGCTCGGAAGAGGAGGAGGAGGAGGAGGAGGAGGAGGAGGAGGAAGAGGAGGAGGAGGAGGAGGAAGAGTAGGAGTAGGAGTAAGAGTAGGAGTAGGAGTAGGAGTAGGGGTAGTAGTAGTAGTAGTAGTAGTAGTAGTAGTAGTAGTAGTAGTAGTAGTAGTAGCAGTAGTCGTAGTCGTAGTAGTAGTAGTAGCAGTAGTCGTAGTCGTAGCAGTAGTCGTAGTCGTAGTAGTAGTAGTAGTAGTAGTAGTAGTAGTAGTAGTAGTCGTAGTCGTAGTCGTAGTACTAGTGTAGTAGTAGTAGTAGTAGTAGTAGTAGTAGTAGTAGTAGTAGTAGTAGTAGTAGTAGTAGTAGTAGTAGTAGTAGTAGTAGTAGTAGTAGTAGTAGTAGTAGAGTAGTAGTAGTAGTTAGTAGTAGTAGTAGCAGTAGTAGCAGTAGTAGCAGTAGCAGTAGTGTAGTAGTAGTAGTAGTCGTAGTAGTAGTAGCAGTAGTTAGTCGTAGTCGAGTCGTAGTCGTAGTCGTAGTCGTAGTTAGTAGTCGTAGTCGTAGTCGTAGTCGTAGTAGTAGTAGTAGTAGTAGTAGTAGTAGTAGTAGTAGTAGTAGTAGTAGTAGTAGTAGTAGTAGTAGTAGTCGTAGTCGTAGTCGTAGTCGTAGTCGTAGTCGTAGTCGTAGTCGTAGTCGTAGTCGTAGTCGTAGTAGTAGTCGTAGTAGTAGTAGTAGTAGTAGTAGTAGTAGTAGTAGGAGGAGGAGGAGGAGGAGGAGGAAAAGGAGGAGGAGGCAAAGGAGGGGGAGGGGGACGCGGAGGAGGACGAGGAAGAGGAGGAAAAGAACGAGGAGGGGGGGGGCGCGCCCATCGCGCCACCGCCACGGGGCAAGCCCCGAGGCGGTGGTCCAGTGTCAGAATGGGGGCCCAGCCTAGAGGCCGAGCGCGCCCTCGCAGCCGAAGAAGTCGGCGCGCGCGGGCGGGCGGGCGCGGGCGACGACAGGCGACGCCGCCACAGAGAGCCCCCGCGCGTCGCCACCGCGGGGACAGCACGGGGGGGGATGAGGGGGGCAGCGGCCGGCGCGGTTATCCAAGCAACTCCGTGTCCACCGACCGACCCCGACCCCAACCCCGCCGCGGCAGGATGGGCTATCTTCGCGCCCGACTTGGGGCGGCGGCCGCGCTCGGGCCGCCGAGCGCGCATCTCCTGGCTACCTCTGGTGGAGGCAACCTTCGAGGGCCCCTCGCAAACGGCCAGGGGCCCACTAAAGTGCGACTCCCCGCGGGCCCCGCAGAGCCTGCAGCAAAACGCGGGGCCGCGCGGGAACGGGCCGTGTCCGAGCTGGCGAAAGGGGTCAAGGTGGTCGGGAGAGGCCTCGGGGGGGCGCTTTCATCGCGGGCCAGACGGCCGGCCGCTTCGCGCGCAACTCGGACCATCTCGCTCTGCGAGACCTGAGCTCGACTCCAAACGCACGAAATCACTGGTCGACCGCCGAACGCTCGCCGTCGGAAGGATCACACAACTTGGAGCTTCTATTGCGCAGCATGGCCTTCAGGGAGCTGGGAGTCCTGGCCTGCCTGCCGCAGACGCGACACTTCCAGAATAACCTCGTCTCCGAGCGCCGAATCTGATGACAGCTGAGGCCGGGGGTGACAGTGCGAGGAGGAGCGTTGGCGACAGGCCTCTCGGGCAAGTCACTCGCCCGCGCGCCCGCCGCGCAGCGGCGCTTGCTGAGCCGCCCAAGCCAGAGACCTCAACGTTGACATGTGATGCTTAAATTAAGCCCGCCAAGGCCTGCGCGAACCCCTGGGAAACGCCACGATAAGCCGAGCCGAGCTTCGCGAGGAAATCACCCAGAGGTTGCCAGCCCACCGCCTGGGAGCCAGTCCTTGTTCCATCATTGCATCGAGCGACAGGTGCGCGGGGGGCCAACCGAACTGCGGAACCGTGCCCCCGAAAGAAAATCATCCCAGATGCGAGCGCGCATGGGCGCGCCGCGAACCAACGCTGGGGACCGGCTGTTGCCGAGACAATGACCTCCGCCTGTGCTTGGCTGGCCAAAACCTGCATCGCCGCCCACTTCTCGGCGCGACCGACGGTTTGCCTGGCTCCAGAAAAGGCCTTCCGAGACGGCGCGGCGCGGCAGCTGGCGCGGCAGCAACTGCGCGGCCGCCCGAACTGTCTGCAGACCTCGGGAATGCTGGACTGCAAGCAACTTCCGTCGAGGAGAAGAGCCCACCCTGGGCCCCCAATCCCCATCGACGCCCCCCCCTCCCCCACGCGCGCACGCACGCACGCGCGCACGCACGCACGCACGCGCGCGCGCGCGCACGCGCGCGCGCGCGCACGCGCGCACGCACGCACGCACGCACGCGCGCACGCACGCACGCACACGCACGCACGCACACGCCACACACGCACACCACACACACACACACACACACACACACACACACACACACACACGCACACACGCACACACGCACACACGCACACGCACAACACACACACACACACACACAGCGCGACCAACGCCCGTGGATGGGGCTCGGGGGCCTGCAGGTCGACGGGGGGGGGGGGGGGGCGGGGATCCCGCAGGTTAACAAGGTGGTGCCAGGCTGCGGTTCCGCAGCGACGTCTAGATCATCTTGCGGACCGAAGCCCTCGCTGTTCACTGTTCACCAAGCCTGCGCAGAGGTACCAGATATGCCCATGGGAGCCCTCGGGGGCACCATGGACGCGACGCGACAGTGAGATTCCACTTGGTGGCACGGAGAGGGGCGCGGTTGGCCCAGACCGCAGATGGAGCAACCCAGACAAGCGCAGAACAAATGCGGTTGGCGAGCTGCCGCAAGCAACGGAGCGACGCGTCTGACATGCCTGAGACAGCGCTGCCATGGGCCGAGGCGGGCAACGAGCCCGCCCTCCAAAGGAGGGCGCCTCTGCTGCCCACTGCTGCCTTGGGCGCCAAAAGCGCGCGCTTGCGCTGCTTGACTGCGTCGACGCGATCTTTCTCCCGGGGTCTGGCCACGCGCGCCCCTCCCAATTCGTGTCCGAGACTCGCATCCATAGCCTGAAACCCAGCCCCGTCCTCTTCGCTCTCCGCTTGAAAAGCTGCCTGGCGGCGTAGCTGGCGGCCGCGATTCCTGATTGATTGGGCTGGTTGTGTTATCCGAGCCTCTCGCATCACAGGTGGAGGCGTCGACTGCTCTTTCCAACGGCGCCGGGCGACCCCGGTCGATGGTGGCCAGCTGCAAAGAAACGTCGCCCACCAACGCGCGGAGTATGACGCGCGGCGCAATGACATTCAACCACCTGAGCGCCCGGCACCCGAGGACGAACGGCATGCCCGTCGCATGACTGCGTCTAGCGAGCACACCTTGAAACGATGAAATCTCATCAAACCAGCTCCCAAACGCCCAGGGCCCGCGCGGCTGCCTGCGCAGCTCCACGAGCATCCGCGCACAGTCTCTATGGCAACTGCAGCGCCTGCGCTTCCTTCAGGAGCTGCTCGGGGAGAATCATCTCGATGCAATTGACCATGTCGACCAGCGCCGACATTGGGAAATCCCCAACAGGCTGGCCATCTCGGACTCCAAATTGCGAGAAAAGGCGCTGTCACTCGAGCTATGGCGTCGAGCCGCGCCCCAGATCTCAGCGCGGCCGCGCTGCGTGATCTTGCCCCGGACTCGGCAGGAAGTGGCGGTCAGCGCGACGAGGCGCGCGCCTCCGTCAGGCTCGGCCAAGCGAACCAACTCCGTCGCAACCCTTTCGCTCGGCCAGGCCAGGAGCGCTTCGCACTCGTTGGCGAGGAAGGC
This sequence comes from Prorocentrum cordatum, assembly GCA_963575745.1. Classification (NCBI taxonomy): domain Eukaryota; class Dinophyceae; order Prorocentrales; family Prorocentraceae; genus Prorocentrum; species Prorocentrum cordatum. The sequence continues at coordinate 267,167 of CAUYUJ010014933.1, forward strand.
GGCAAGGCGCCGTCGGAAGCGCGCGGCAGAGCTCGCGGGGCCATCTTCAAAGGCCCCGCCGCGGCGCGCGCGTCTCTCACGGTGGCGTTTCGCCGCCGGCGTCAGCGATCGAACGCAGGATCTCATAGAGAGGGCGGATCCCGCTGGCGCGGCGGGCCCGGGAAGCGCGCCCGAGGAAAACCTCTCGGGCCCAAGCGGTCCAGGCCTGGATCGAGGCAGCTTCGGCCCTCTGGATCCCGGCCTTCGCTGCGGCGTAAACGCGCAATATTGCGTCGGCGAAATCTGCGCGACCAGGCGCCTGCAAGCCGCTGCGGGAGAAACTCGACGCTGCCGGGGCCGAGGCGCGAGAGGGTCTTCCGACAGACGGCCGCTTTTTCATGGGGCGGCTGGGCCCCTGCATCGCGCGCTACAGCTTGGCATGCTGGGCAGGGCAAGGCCCCCGCAGTGCCGCGGCCGCTTGGGGGCGCCCAACCTCCTCCGAGAGAAACTTGTCGACCCTGCCGACGCGATCGGCCAGGCGGAGAGCCGCGGCCATGGCCGCAGTCAAGGGCGAGCTCCTTCCGAACCGCTCGCGGGGGCCCCGCCCTGTCGGGCCCGCCGGCCATATCGAGCCCCGCGCGATCCCATCTGGAGACCAACTCAAACTCCATCCCCGCGGTCACCGCACTCCAAAGGTCAGGCGGGGCCTCTGCTGCGTCAGCCTCGGGGCCAGCAACCTCCAGCGCGGCCTTCCAGGGATGCGCGGGGGGGCGCGCGCAGCCGATGGGCGGGGCAGCGGGGATGGATGGCGGGCAGCGGGCCGCGCGAGCCCGCGCGGGCGAGCTATGTGGCTGCGACCGAATTTCACGCGGGCAAGCGATGACAGGCGCCAGCTGACTCGCCCACTCGCCCACGCGAGCGACGGGGCCACGAGGCGCGAGGCTAGCATTCGGCTGGCCACAAAGTAATCGATGGCAGCGCCTGTTCCCTCCTGCCGGCGCGTCGCGGCCAGCGGCGGGGGCGGCGCTGCTTGGGCTGCGTCGAGCCGCGGCGACTGCGCTAGCTCCTCAATCCTCATAAACCTGGGCCACGGCCAGGGCTGGACAGACCCGGGGGCCAGGCGCGGGCGAAACGGAGCTGGGATTCAAAGCTGCCCCGCTGCCGTCGTGGCTCTCGTGCTGCAAGAAAGGGTCGATTTGCGAGTTGTCCAGGTCCTGATACCTAGCACTGGCGCGGCACGCGATCGCAGTGCCATCATATGAAGGCAAAGCATGCGAGCCAGCAGCAGGCCTCGCCCCGTCGGGCAAGAAAGGAGACACCATCATGACTGCTATGAGAATCTGGCGTACCGAGCGAACAAGCTCACGCCTGCCCCGCGGTCTTGATCTTCTTGTGCGCCCCATGCAGCCCTGCCAACTGCCACGTGAGCTGTTCCAGCAGCGGTGCGGGGTCGTTGGGCACCTCGTCATCTGGCACCGGCGCGTCCATGCCCACGCTGCAGGGGTGCTCGCGGCAAGTGGCTGCGTCGAGGCCGTCCACGTGCGAGGTGGCGTCGTAGTCGACCTACATGCGGTGGGCGCCGTCGTCCGCGGCTGCGGCTGCCGCCGCTGCGGGCGTGCCAGAATGGGCGACGTCTCGCTGCGAACCACCATCTCCGTTGCCTGCCGCCTCGGGCGTGGGCGGCTGCTGCAACGTGTCAGGTTCGTCCTTGAGCTTGTCCACGACCGCAGCCAGGGCAACAAGATCGGCGGCCAAACGTTCGCCTCCGCCCAGGTTCCGCACGATGCTGCCGAACTGCCCGACGGTCGTCTCGAGCCCTGGAATGAAGTCGGAGAGGGACGGTGGGCTGCCTTTCTGCGCTGGGGCACCTTGAACCACGACTGTGCGCGTCCTGTACTCCAGCTCGAAGATATGCCTGGCGGCCTCCGTCCCGTCGCGCTTGGCCTGCTCCAGCGCCTTCTGCGCCTTCTCCACTGCGAGTTCGGCCGCCTCGCGCTTGGACTGGCACGTCGTCTGCTTCCGCCTGGCGTCCTGCAACTGCCTCGAGAGCACGGTGACGTTATTATCCAAGGGTTTGGCAACATCCAGCTGCGCTTCCAGTTCGTCGCGCTGCTTAGTGCACTGCTCGCGGACCTGCAAGTCGCGCTCCGAGCTGTCGAGGAGACAGGACTTGAGGAACGCATTGATGTCGTCAAGGCGTTTCCTGGTCTCTGGCGCGGCCTTGTCAGCATTCCATTGGGGTAGGCACGCTGCCGCACTAGCCTGCCGCCTGGGTCGCGCCACCGCCGCCGCTGCCGACCACCTCTTGCATCTGCCTGCGTAGGTCCACCAGCTGCTTCGTAAACGGCTGCTCGCGGGCACTGGCGGCGGTGGCGGAACGTACGGTAGGAGGGCCTTCTGCTGGCGGGTGCCCCTTGAACGCCGACCCTTTGGGCACACCGCACTGCGAGCACCGCGTGTGATCGGCGTGACTGATCCACGGGGTGCCCGACGGCTTGTGCTCACACCACTTGCAATACCACGGCTGCGCGTTGGCCTGCCTCTGTTGGCGGCCCGACGTGGCACCGACAGGGAGAGCATTGGGTCCCTTGCGCTGAGGTGAGGAAGGGTAATGTCGACAGTTGTCCGTGGGGAGGACCACGGACAGAGACTGCACCGCCTGGCGGCTCGTGCAGTGGAGCGATGAAAGATTGGTTGTCTAGCCGCAGACTGGCGGTACCCACTTCTTCCCAAAAGAAACTCAAACCCTTGAACCAAAAAATGGCCACGGAAAAGGAGGAGGAGGAGGAGGAGCTCGGGTAGAGGTAAAGGCGTTCGGGGCGTCGTGCTGCAACGGATACATACCTCTACCCCCCTTTACGGCGAACGTGGAAGGAGGTGAAAAACCTCCCGTCGCGATTTTTCACAACTCGAGGGGGCCTGAGCTCCGCGCGCGGCTCCGGGGGGCCGCGGGGGCGCGCCAGACCCCACAACCGCGCCGAGCAGCGTGCCGAGCTGGCACGCCGCAGGGCCTCCCGTCGGGGAGGGCCACTCTTGCGCGCCGCCGAGGGAGGCAGGCGATTTGCACTCCGGGGGCGAGCGAATTCTGGGCCCGAGGGCGGAGGTAACACCGCTGCCTCGCTCGAACTCGCACCACGGCGAGTAGGCCCTCCTGCTGCTCCTGCTCCGCCTCCGCCCCTGCCTCCTGCGCTTTCCTTCCTCCTCCCTTTGCTACTGCACCAGCTGGCTCTCCTCCTCCTCCTCCTCCTCCTCCTCCTCCTCCTCCTCCTCCTCCTCCTCCTCCCACCTCTCTCCTCGCTCTTCCCCGGTCCCCTCCTCTCTGGTTTGGTCCTGGCTCCTTCGCCCCTCCCTCCACCACGAAGACGCAGCTCTGGGCAGGCGTCGCCAGGCAGGCCACCGTGCGACCTGCGCTCACGCAAGCCTGCCGGGAAAGGCCGGTCTACTTGTTCGCCGCTTCAGCGCTCGCCGCACGAGGGTATAACGGGGACGAGTACAGAGCGCATCCACAATTACCCTCCTTCATTCCTGCCTCATCTTCCTGCTCCTTCCCTGTTGTTTCATTCGGCAGACAGGGCAGGTCAGATAATCGATGCAGGTCAGATAATCGAAAGCAGGGTGAAAATTTTGAACGACGTCTGCAGCCAAGTGAACCCCAGCGGGCAGGCGCCAGTGGTCGCAGAATCATCCTTCTCCTCCTCCTCCTTCTCCTCCTCCTGCTCCTCCTCCGTCCTTCTCTTCTTCGCCGTCCTTTTTCCCACTTCCCTCCTCCTCCTTTGGACGTTGCACGGACATGAGTTGTGCAGCTGTTGCGCCTGGGCGGCACGTATGACATCCGATTTCGCCCTCCTCCTGCTCCTCCTCTCAGGGCACAGCGGCGAGCTGAGACAACGGCAACAAACCATCGGTTGCCAAATCCCACCCGGGGTCCAAACGCCCAAATTGTCTGAGCTGCTTCTGCCCGTGGCGACGAGGGACCCCTCGAAAGCTAACTACTCTTGTCTCAACTCGCCCTCCTCGGATCCTCTGATCCTCTGGTCCTCTGATCCTCCTCTTCTCTTCTTCTTCTTCCTCCTCCTCCTCATCCTCCCTCCTCTCCCTTCTGCGTTCTTCTCCTCTGCGTCATCTCCCCTCCCACTTCTCCTCCTCCTCCTCCTCCTCCTCCTCCTCCTCCTCCTCCTCCTCCATCTGTCTCCGACTCCTCGCCGACCCTCCTCCCACGTCCCGCGCCATGTGCCTCTAGGGGCTGCCTGGCACCAGGAGGGCGAGCCCTCTGTCGTCGGCGACGCGCATGGCAGCAGGGACGTGGGATCGCGCAGTGTCGCAGTCTCGCCACATTCGCCTCTGGGAAGGACGAGGAGGCAGAGGAGGCGGAGGAGGAGGGGAAGGAGGAAAGGTGGAGGATGTGGAGGAGAAGAAGCATGCATGAAAAGAAGGAGGAGAAAGAGGAGGAGAAGCAGAAGCCGGCGATGATGATGATGATGATGATGATGATGATGATGATGATGATGATGATGATCATGGCGACGATGACGATGGCGATGATGATGATGACTATGGTGATGTTGATGATGATGCTGATGCTGGTGGTAATGGTGATGATGGTGGTGGTGGTGATGGTGGTGATGAAGAGGTGGATACTGATGGTGATGATGATGGTGATGATGATGGTAATGCTGATGATGCTGATGATGATGCAGCGGCTGGAAAGGATGATGATGCTGATGATGATAATGGTGATGATGACACTGCTGATGATGTTGATGATGATGGAAATGCTGATGATGACGATAATGATGATAACGAGGTTAATGATGATGATATTGATGATGCTACTGGTGGTGATGGTGGTGATACTGGTGATGATGATGGCGATGGTGATAATGACAATGGTGATGATGCGGATGATGAAGACAATGATGACGATGTGGCTGACAGTAATTATCATGATGCTGATGCTGATGATGAAGATGATGATGATGCTTATGATGATGCTGATGGTGATGCAGATGGTGATAATAACGATTATGATGATGCCGATGATAATGCGGTTGAAGATGATGATGGTGAGTTGATTGCGGTTGTGAAGAGGATTCTGAGATGCGCGTGATGATGGTGATACAGATCATGGTGATGATTATGATGCTGGCGACGACGACAATGCTGAGGCGGACGGTGGTGATGGTGATGGTGTTGGCGCTAATGATGGCGAGGGTGATAACGCTGATGATGACGATGATGACGATGACGACGCCGATGATGCTGACGATGGTGATGATGATGATGATGACGATGAAATGATGCTGATGACAATGAGGACGCCGATAATGTTTATGATGACGATGCTGATGATGGCGCTGTTGGTGCTGATGATGATGATGATGATGATGATGGTGCTGCTGCTGATGATACTGGTGATGACGATGGTGATGATGCTGGTGACGATGATGACCATGATGCTGAGGACACTGCCGATGCTGATGGTGATGATGCTACTGATGCTGGTGATGGTGGTGACGATGGTGGTGGTGATGATGCTGGTGATGCGGATGATGCTGGTGATGATGATGATGAAGATGATGATGGTGGTGCCGCAGCTGATGATGGTGCTGCTGGTGATGGAGTTGGTGCTTGTGTTGGTGATGATGGCGGTGATACCGATGATGAAGAAGGAGGGGGACGAGGAGGGGGCGCACACGGGGAAGGACGAACGGGGGAGGAGGAGGCGGCGGGGAGGAGGAGGAGGAGGAGGCGAGGGCTTGGCGAGTGAATGACAACGACGGGCTCTGGGCGCAAATGGGGGCCTGGTGGATGTCAGAAACTTCGTTCCGAAGCCCGTCTGACTCTCTCTCTCGCTCTCTCGCTCTCTTTCTCTCTCTCTCTCTCGTTCTCTCTCTCTCTCTCTCTCTCGCGCCACCCTCGGCGCCACAGCGGGAGGGGCGAGGCCCCGCCGCTGGGGCGCATCGTTCTGTCCGCGGGGGCGCGGCAGCCTCACGCCGCCAGCCCGCGCCACAGGATTGCGCGCGGGCGGGCAGGTCGAGGCCTGGCCGCGCGCGCGCAGCGCGTTCCCAGCGGGGGCACGGCAGCCTCTCGCCACCAGCCCGCGCATCGGGACAACCTGCTCGCAAGCCAAGTCGCCAGGCACTCATCCTTTGGACGAATAGCCGACAGCGCCGCACGAGCCCAAGTGGCGACGAGGACCCAAGACAGGGCACCGACAGGAGCGAGTGCCATCCGAGACCCGCACGGGTCGCAGAAGCCACACACACCCCACCCCCGCGGGGACGGCCCGACTCACCCAGGAGCCCAGACCAAAGCCCCCCCCCCCCCCCAGGGAACCCCAGAGGGGTTGCCCGAGTGCCCCCAGGACGGCCCCGAAACGGCCGAGAAACCCGAACCGCATCCAGCAGGGCCGACGGTGCCTCAGAGCGCCGCTCCAAAATGGCCAGGCCCCTAAGCGCACTCCCTCTCACACTACTTGCCGCGCTTGGCCTTCTTGAGCTTTGCCAACAGACCAGGACGTCGCTCAGCGCGAGACTGCTGCAGCTCCGCCTTGAGCTGAGCAGCGCAGGCCAGCGTGTACCTCAGGCAGGCCCCAGAGGCGCGCCAGTCCCGCCAATGCCACTGGATGCACCTGGCGGCAGCCAGCCTCCTGCTCGCGCCCACGCGCGTGGCCGCCTCCACGTGCCCACGGAGGACCATGAGACGGCGAGCAGGCGAGACGACGGGCTGCCCCCCAGCAGGCGCGTCGTCCCCCAGCAGGGCGGCGGACTGCACCAGGCACTTCGTGTCGGGCACGGCGTCGGTCTGCAGCTCCTTGACCGTGCTACCCCTGCTACCAAAGTCGACCGAGTCGGCAGCGCAAGCCACGCCGACGGCACGATGACCATCTCGAGCTCGGCCCTCGTCGACACGACGAGCACGAGCCCCAACATGGCCCCCCCGAGGGGCACCGTGAAGATCGTCGTGATCTTCCGCCTCAGCCTCCAGCGCATCCGCAGCAGCATGACGACCGTCAAGACCTTCCCCCTCGCACTTCAGCACATCCTCGAAGTCGTCGCAGACGCCTCCCGAGACGCCGCCCTCAGGATCGAAGAAGGGCAGGTCGTCCTCATCGCCGATGCCGCTCTCCACGCTCGCGCCGCCAGACTCCCGCCCAGCAGCTCCAGGAGCAAGGTGTCCACCCTCCCCTACGTCCTGCACAGCACCGCCATGCGGACCAGCAGGGACGGCATCGGACTCCAAGTTGGTGTCGCACCTGCCGAGCGTCTCGGCCTCCCACGCCCACCAACGCACCCCGCTCATCACCAGTGGCCGCGACAGCGCCGGAGGGGGCTCGCTTGCCCGCGCGGCGCTGCAAGCACCCTGGGCGGCTGTGCAGAGGCGTCGCGGCACGCGGCGCCTGCAGAGGGAGGCGGTGCGTTGCGCGCAGCGCGGCCGCGCCTCGCCGCCACTCTCTCTCTCTCTCTCTCTTTCTCTCTCTCTCTCTATGTGTATATATCATGACCTCCCTGTCCCTCTCTCATCCGTTTCCTCCATCTCTCCCTCTTTTCATCTTCAGAAGGCGCCGATGCGTTTCCGAACAGCCGCGTCGTGCTAACAACTGGTTGGGTATTCGACGCGTGTCCATACTCTAGTTAGCAGGTGCCAGGTACCCTCTACCCGACGCCCAAAGGATGTACTCCACTTTTGGCTACTTTCTCGGATCTCTGCTTCACGTTCTGCTCTCTGCTCATCTCGACCTGTACTCTCTACTCCCCACTCCCTATGTCCTACACTACGCTTGCACTACCCCATACCCTATACTATGTTCTATATTATACTCTGTGCCACGCCATCGAGGAAGTACATGCACAGAGTGAAGGGTAAAACCCACCAGATAGTGGCGGGTAGGTATTACTTAGTAAACAGAAACGTGCACGAAATAACACATAACATAACTGGGACGTATACAGCTGAATATCGAACAAAGAGTAGCGAACGTGTGTAATGTCACAGAAGAGAAAGAGTAGAAGCACATAGTAGAGAGTGGATCGCCACAAATAGCGTCGAGCAGTTGTAATGCACAGTAGAAAAGACCAGGGTAAGGTGTAGACGTAGAGCGTAGGCAATGGTTTGAGAATGTGGGAGTCTGGGTACGCCGCAGGGGCTATATACTTTAGTAGGAGGTTGACGGGGGTAGAGTGTAGAGTTGCGGCTAGAGTGGCGACAATCATTTCGATTCCACAATAATTATGACTCCTTGCGTAGGGCGGGCAGTAGAGATTACAGTCGAGTGGGGTAGGGCAGATGTGTAGCAAACCAGAGCAGAGGATAACATTTTAGAGTCGATGGCGTATTATAGCGCGGGAGCACAGCAGAGGTGGTAGCTAATACTTGGATTGAGTAGGGCATGGGTAGTGCAAAGCAAGGTAAACAACAGGACTACAATACAAAGCGAAACGAACATAACATGCTGTAGATAATAAAACGGAATAATGTAACGTCTAGTAAGAGCGGGCCGTGTACCCGGAAGTGTAGACTGGGAAAGTGAGTATGTGTACACATTCGAAACTGGATGCCATAGCAGGGTGAAGTATAGAATAGAGGGTAATCCATAGCATAGAGCAGGAAATCGTGGTTGCAATCGAACGTCGTAGGGTAATAGGTATATGCATCGTGCGGACACTGTGCAACGAAACGGGGTGTACCGATACATCGATACAAGATGAGGACGTGGCTATGCAGGAAGGGAACGGTGGTATAGGGAATGATGAGGAGAAGGAGGAGGAGGAACGACGATACACAGCGAGGGTGAATACCGTGAGGGGAAACGGATGAGTGAAGATTCCTTCAGAGCAAAAAGCCGCGATACGTACTAATTCATTAAACCGTCTTTTAATACGGATCCGTTTGGTAAAGGATCCTCCCGCTATGAGTTCCTTGCGTAGACCAATCGCGGGCTGTTCCACATATGGCAGAACGGGCATTCGCCCCGCACGCGCCTGACCGTTCAGCAACGGCGCGGAGCATGTTCCTCGTCAGGCTTCCAACCATTTCTCCCATTCATTATCCAGTTCGATTCTCTCCTCCACATCCACTTGCGAAAGGGCAAGGCGGAACGCATGGGCGCGCCAGACTTTTAGGAACACCGTCAGGAACACAACGCGAACGCCCGCTGAAAAACCAACACGGCAAATTTCCCAAGGAAACTGTGGGGGAGGACGAGGAGGGTCAGCACCCCGAAGAACGCCACCGCATTCTCATTGAATTGTTCCCCATACCTGAAGAACGGGGTTTTGGTTATTACACCGACCACGCCAACTTCTTCCTCACCTCCCTCCTGCTCCTCGTCCTCCTCCTCCTCATCTTCTGGACCCCGCGCCGCGCTCAGGGCCACAGCCTCGGTGTCTCCATTCGCACTCGTGCGCACGTCGTCTGTGGGCCGCGAGCCTTCGTGAGCCTTCGCAGCCGCCCGGTCCCCAGGCGAATCATCTATACTATATGTATGATGATGTCGGTGATGATGATGGTGATGAGGACGACGATGATGGTGGTGATGGCGATGGTGATGATGCTGATAATGATAATACTGATACATGTTTGTTTGCATGGATTGCCTTCGAGAAGCCTCAGGCCTGACCAGAGCTAGGTGGGGGGGCAACGCTACCGGAATACTCGAAACTGAAAGTGTGCATGCGAACGCCACGCCATAACTACATTCACGTCGTAGTGCCACAACTCACGGGTCTAGGCAACAAGGGTTTCGAGGGTTGGGTGAGGCGAGGGCAGCAAGAGAGGAAGGAATCCCACCTCCACGGGCGCAGCTCCCTCGCGTGGCCTTGTCGACCACGGCCGAGAGCAGCTACCCGACGCTTGGAGAACCTGAAAATGGAGGACCCGGGGGGTGAGGCGGGCGGGATCATTCAAGCCAGATGGGCGGCCTAACAATACTGCAGCTGCACAAAATAATCATCCCAGTCGAAAGCGCCAATCCATGTTTCTCACCTCGTTGGTCTTACTGCAGGTGCGGTGCATGAAGGTATCCCAGGGCTCATCACTTGTTTTCTTGGAACCGAAAACTCTTCGATGAAACGTGTCCTGGAAGCTGGTGATTCTGGATAACTGGGTCTTCTCTCAGGTCCCACGCTTTCGCGCCCCAGAAAAGCGAGTTGCGGGTGATACTGTCGCACAAGAGGGGCCGCTTCTCGAGCAGCGTGCGGAGCTGGCAAAGGACGGCGCGTCATGAACCACGTCTTCCAGGCCTGCGATATCCTGAGCTCCAGGGCGGTTTCATCTCTGCCGTCGCGAGAAATCATAGCCCCCAAAACTTTGATACCCTCGGTCCTCGGGGCTCTCATGATGTCCTGGTCCTGGATCCTGACGGTTTCATTCCGGCAGGCTGCCTCTGGGAAGGACGAGCTAGACCACTGACAGGTACTGAGGTCCACCTCGTATCAACCGCTCCCCAGGGCATGTGGCCAGTTTTCGGCCACGGTTTGCATCTCGCGTCGGGCGCGCCCCAGGGTCCAGAAACTGTCGGCACACGTAGACTGGGAACGAAGGGGTCCTCGGATCGGTCGGCGAATACTTGCCAGCGGAAAGCCCAATCATGTTTCTCGCGCCTCCGGACGCGCGCGTCAGTCAGGATCTCGAGCCTAGGGTTGAACAGGCGCGGCGCGGCAGGCTCCCCCTGCGCTGGCGAGCGAATTCTGCAGACAGGGGCCTGCGGACTCGCGAGGTCGCCCAAGGAGACAGTCGCCGACATCTCACCAACTTCGCGCGGCCAACCCGCCAAGCGAACCTTTGGGGCCCCGCGTTTCACCCCCGCTAGAGCAAGTGCCCCTCGGCCCGTGCAGTCGCGAGCCTTTTCGGAGATCCCCCGCGGAGGTAAACGGCGGGTTCTCTGGGCCCCACTCATTGCATTTTCCCAACAGCTGCTGCGCGATAAAGATCGCCCCCCCAGCCTGGAAATCCCCCCATAAGCGAATTGGGATTTCGAGCGCTGTTTGTGTCCAGGGCTAAGTGGGGGTAGGAGAGCGCGGCCGTGCTGCGCGCGTATAACGGGCGCGATGGCGACGCGGCGCAAGTCCGCGATGCCCCCCGTTTTGGCGAGACAGGTCTTCGTGAGAAGGTTGATCCCGTGGGCCCCCCATGCATCGCCCGCCCGTTCGCCCCTCGAATTCAGCGGGCGGCGTCTGAAGAACTCCGCCGCGCATCCCAGGGCCTGTTCAGAAGGTTGAGCGAGCGTCTCCACTGCCGCCCCATCCTGCCTGGAACCCTGCCCCCCCATCTTCATTCGCAATCCAGAGCTGAAAGCTCCCCAAGCAGGCGGGCCCCTGCGGCGGCGCAGCCACGGCGGGCCCTGGGTCGTCTGACGGGCAAGGATCTAAGATGGCGAGGACGAGGGCGAGGGAGCTGGGTTCCCGAAGAGCTCCAAAAAGAAATCCGCCATTATCTTTGATTCCTGTCTAGTCGTCGCCACCGCGGGCGTCGCGTCGCCCTGGGCCCAGTTCAGTCCGGGAACGCGGGGTCGCGCAATGGGGCGCCCTGGGAACCGTTTCGTTTTGGGCGCCTCATTCAGTTTTGCCGTGGGCCGCGCCCTGGAGATCTGCCCTCGGGTTCTATGTGAGTCCTTAGCTAGAGCCTTGCGCGCGCGGCCCCCTGCCCGCGCGCGCATCTGGCGCCGTCGATTCCGAGCGCGCGCAGCCAGTGGGTCGCTCGGAGGGGCCGCGCCCGTCGAGTGCCTCGGGCAGCCTCGACCACGCCGAGAAGCAACGCTGGCGATCACATTCGTGAGCTGCCCCGAGGATGGAATAACTGTTCCTCCTGCGCCCGCGCGCGGCGCGAGCGAGGAGATGCTCGTCTCGGAGGTCTCCGACGAGGAAGGAAGGACAACTGCTTTCGAATCTTTCCTGCTGCATCTGCTCGCGAACCGGAAGACCGACCTGCTGGGTTCCCCCCAGCAGTCGGAGAAAATCTGCTTAGAACCAGTCAACCTGAGCAGGTCTGATCCACCTCGGCGTGCCAGAGACCAGGCGAACACCCTGTTTGGCTAAGTTATCCGCGAAATCGCCCCTGACGTTTTCGGCTCGGCGAGACCTGGTCGCAGTCGAGAAAGCAAGCCGATGCTGACCCTGCTTCAAAAGCCAGAAACAGAGCTCGATCAGGGCCGCGACCCCGGCCGCGCCGCTCGTTCTTCGCATCGCGCCTAGGACGGACTCGCGCCGCGGGTCGGCCGCGACGGGCCCGCTCGCCGATGTCAGAGCGCCTGAGAGACCTGACAACTGGAGCGCCGCACCCCTGAGAGGAAGCGGCGACACCCCATCCACTTGTTGGTTCCACCCGCTCGGGCGAGCGTCGCCCCCTGGGGAGGAAAAAAACACATCGGTCCGCATGTGCCGGGCCCGAGAACCCTGGGCTGGGTCAGAATCTTGTTCAGGAAATAAAGGGTGCTCCAGTTCGCCCCAGATCAAGTAGGCAGTCGGAGTCCTGCATCCTCCAACCGAGCGACGAGCGCGCAGAGCGGAACGACCCAGGCGGCATCTGCACTTTGAAATACTGCAGCGCCACGCAGGCGGGCCCGCGGCCGCGGGCGCCGGCGGCGACGCTTCAAACTTGCGTCGCCGATCGAGGAGGTCTCGCGAGACAGAAAGTTTGCCGGGGAGAAAGCCAGGTTTGCAATCGCGATGACATGTCCAGCGCTCGGGGGGAAGAGTCCGTGGCGTTGAGGAGGGATAGATCGCGTCCTTACGAAATCCAGGAAGTGGGAGGCGACGAGATCGCGGCGGGAGGCGGCGCGAGGTCCAACCCGCGGAGCAGACTGCCCATTCCCAGCGGTGGCTTGGGCAACCATCCCAATCGCTGAGTAGTCACAGCTGCTTTCGCCCATAAACTCACGAATGCAATCAAACTATATGTTTCCATTCGCCTACGTTATGGTCCGGAGGTAGATGGGCGCAGACCAGGAGTGCACACTGGGAACCCCACCTGAGCCCACGGATATGGTCTCGCCTCGTTGACTGTAGGTAGCGTCGACATCTCCCTCGAGAATTCGATTGGAGATGATCGCCGTCCCTCTACGCCCATCATAGCCCGAGACAATCGAGAGATGCGGCCGCCGCCCTTGGATCGGGAAGCGTTCTAAGCATGCGGCCTCCTGAACTAGAAGAACACCCCAATGCTCCTCAGCCTCCAGGTCTGCACAACACGATTCAAATTCATGCTCGATACTACGCGCATTCCACGGAATCGCTCGTAATGTAGACCATCACCCTCGAGGCGCTGTTGGCCCCGCTACTCAGCGCGCGCTGAAGTTGGCGTCCTGCAGATTCTCTGCGAAGCGGAGGTTGAGTCCCGATGCCCCCGCCTGAAACGTCACCTGGACGAGGCCTGAGACGCGGTTCGCCTCGCAAAAAAGTGTGATCTGGCCATCCCGAGCACGATATCTCACGATCCCTGCGCCCCAGTCGCCCGGCACGTGTTCGTCAGGTCCTCGCGGGAGGGGTTGGGGCCGAGTCTGGGATTCCTCTGCAAGTGCTTCACGATGATATTTCGAGCTGCCGACGTCCTCTTGCTCGTCTGCCTCTCCTCCTCCGCGCTATCGATCTGGTGAAACAAAGGACGGCCGTTGCACTGATGCTTGTGGCCCTTGACGGCCTTCAGAAACGTCTACATGTTTTTGGAGGAACGAAACTTGATCTTTCCGATGGAAGCGAACACGGCTAGAGTATGTCCTCGGCGATATCTGGACCTGGCCACGCGGGAAACGAAGGAGTCAGGGCCAGTATCTTGCGCAACTCTGTCAAGATGGTCGCTTTCTCGGCTTCTGTGGAGAACCCGCCAACGACGATGATCTGCCGACGAGTCTTCGGCACCGTACCTGCACTACGACTGTATGAATTGCAAGGCTTGCCGCCGCCGTTTCCAGCACCGTCTGAAGTTCTGGTGCCACCGACAACGCCCGGCCGCCGAGCTGTTTGAACATCCTCCACGTTCGAGGGAGGCTGTTCTGGTCACGAGATCCTGCACATTCCAGTCGGTCCTGTCGGACCTAGAAGTCATGGCATCCATACGGGTGCCCACCATATCAACTTTCAAGTCCATGCTCGTCCGCTTCGTGCTGACGTTCCCCACTTCACTGCGAAGTCCTCTGACATCGGGATCCCGCACGGCCTTGATCGCCGCCACCATTACCGCAGCCTCGGGTCCGAGGGGTTCTGGAAGTGCCAGCAGAGGAGGGGTCGCAGGCGCCATGTCCACGTCGACGGCCGTGCGAGGTCGTTGCACGGGTTGCTCTCCTCTGCCGCCAGTGGATCCTGCCGCGTCTCCGAGGTCGAAGAGATCTCCCATCGTCACTCGAGTGAATCTGACTCAAGAAAGAAACGGGGTGGCTGCTCTGGTGAATCAGAAACAAAACTAACGTGCGGAGGAGGTGGACGCGCATAGGGTGGACAAAGCAGCAGCAGCTCTTGAGCCAAATTGGATGAAGATGATGATGATGATGATGCTTGTGATGATTATGTTGATGAAGATGATTAGGTTCATGATTAAAGTGGTGATTATGAATATAATTAGAATGGCAATGATAATGATGATGATGATGCCGATCACGATGACGACTATGGCGCTGATCATGATGGTGGTGATGCAGATGACGATAACGACAATGATAATGATAATGATGGTGACGCTGTTGATGATAAATATGACGATGGTGATGATAATGACTATCATGAAAATGGCGATGCTGTTGATGATGGTGGCAGTGATGTTGATGACGATGATAATGGTTATGATGATGATGATGGTGACGATGCTTATGCGTATGTTTACGATGGTGATGACGATGATGATGATGATGATGCAAATGATAATGATGCTGATGCTGACGGCAAAGATGATGATGATGATGATGATGGTCAGGATGATGATGATGTCGATCACGAAGACGAGTATGATGCGGATGATGATGGTGATGATGCTGATGATGCTGATGGTGATTGTGATGATGAGTATGATTATGAGGATGATGCTGATGATGATGAAGAGAAATATGATGATGCTGATGATGCTGATGATGATGTCGATGGTGATGACGATACTGCTGATGATGGTGATGTTGTTGATGACCATGAGGATGCTGATCATCATCATCATGCTGCTAATGAAGATGGTGATGTTGACGGTTGTGATGATGAGGAGGAGGAGGCGAAGAAGGGAAATGAAGAACATGAAGAGAAGGAAGGGCAGAACTCCGACGTCGTAGCTTTTTCACAGCGTGGACCTCAAAAGTCTGGACCCATTCCCCATCACCGGCTTTTCATCCTGAGCCGTTTTTTTGACGGTCCTGGGGCTCGGCGAGGGCCCCCAGAACATGAGTAATAACCTCGTGCCGTGATGTTGTTCCAGATGCGATGGGGGTCTGGGGAGGAGCAGGAGGATGTCGAGGCCTCTCCCGCAGCAGCATCGAAGCCGCCATGCCCGCCAGCAGCGGCAGCGTAGCCGCCGCGACCACGTCCACCTCGGCGACTTCGCAAGGTGTGGTTTACAGAAGGTGTGGCTTGCAACCGGCACCCCGGGGGGGCACCCTGCGGGGCGGGCGGGGACCTCGACAGAGCTCTCCGCCGCGCCCCGAGGAGGCCCCACGAGAACAGCGTCGTGCCCCCCAGGCCCTAACGGCGCCGATCGCAAAACCACACCCCAGCGTACGGTAGGTTCGTGCGGCGTCGGCGCGCGCAAAGGTTTTTGACACCACGCCGATCATTCCGCCTTGAACTGATCGCGGCCCCGATCATTCAAAGCTGACTGCAGCCGGGCCTCGTGACGCTACAGTGTCCATCCATGTTTCCGCGTCGCCGACGCTGACGCAGACGCCGACGCCAACGCCGACGCCGACGCAAGACCCTACCGTAATCACACCCTTCGTAGGCGCCGGCCACCGCAAGGGCGGCCCAGGCCGCCGGGCGGAACAGGGAGACGGCCTGGCCGCGGTGCGCCCCCCTCGCGGGCTCCCCCCGCCGCCCGTGCTCGGTGCGCCTCCCGTCCCCCCACGATCGGGGGGACACCGCCACAAAGGGCGCCCACAAGGAGGAGGAGGAGGAGGAGGAGGAGGAGGAAGAGGAGGAGGAAGAGGAGGCAGGATGGAGGAGGAGAAGGAGGAGACGGAGGAGGAGGAAGAGGAAGAGGGGAAGGAGGAAGAGGAGGAGGAGGAGGAGGAGGAGGAGGACGAGGAGAGAAGGAGAAGGCAGCAGGAGGAAGCAGGAGGGAGGAGAAGGAGGGGGAGGAGGAGGAGGAGGAACAGGAGGAAGAAGGAGGAAGGGAAAAACGAGGAGGAGGAAGGAGGAGGAGGAGGAGGAGGAGAAAGAGGAGAACGAGGAGGAGGAGGGGGAGGAGGAGGAGGAGGAGGAGGAGGAGGAGGCGGAGGGGAGGGAGGAGGAGGAGGAAGAGCAGGAGGAGGAGGAAGGAAGAAAAGGAACAGGCCGTCCTGCCATTCCCTCTTTCCTCCTTTTCCTCCTCCTTCTCGACATCCTCCTCCTCCCTTTCCCCCCCATTTCCCATCCGTCGTCGTCGTCGCCGCCATCGCCGGTGTCTGAACGCCCAGGGGGGGGCGACCTCAGCAATGCCGCTCCGCCACTCCGACGGCTCACCATCCAACGCTCTGCGCGCTGGAACCGCGAACTCCACAGAGACGTCGTCCTCGGGGGTGGGAGGGAGGGGAGAGTGGATGGGGAGGAAGGGGAAAGGGGGGGAGAGGGAGGAGGGGGGACGGAGAGGGGAGGGAGGGAGGAGTGGAGAAGGAGGGGAGGAGGGGAGAAGGAGGGGAGGAGGGGAGAGAGAGGGAAGGGGGAGAAGAGGGAGGCGGAGGCGGAGGAGGAGTAACACCAGTGGCCAGGCACGGAAGCAAGTGCCGAGCGGCTCGGCACGCCCGCGCGCGCGGCGTCCGCGCGGGCAGCGGGCCGACGGCCTCAGCCTCCGTCCTCTTGGCGGCTCCTAGGCCTGGCAATCTGAGGGCTGCTGCCAGGACCCAGGGCCAGCCGCGCTGGCACCGCCCAGCTGCTGCTCCGCGGGCTCTACTCCGCGTTGGCTACCAGGCATAGCTCAGCGCACTTGTAGCAAGGCGGCGCCCCCTCGGCGCACTGCAGGAGCTACGCCAACGCGCCACTGACGAAGTGGTCGTCGAACTCGCGCTCGTCGCCTTCTGGGCCAAAGCCACGCGCGCGGTCGCCCGCCGTGCGCGGAGGGCTCGGCCAAGCACGCGAAACCGTCGTGGAAGTGGCAGTCAGGAGCCGACCTCCCTGGAACGGAAATCACATGCTATCCAGGCATCCTTGTCACAGCGGGGGCAACTAGGCCGAGGACCACCACGAGGATGAGAACTGCCACAAGCGTAAGACTAGACGTCTCTGCGTCCAGTTCTTCCTGCTGCTCCTGCATTAGCTCGAGGTTCTGCTGCTGTCTCGCACGCCTCTGCGCGCGCCAGCTGGCGGTTGTTTATGCGGCCCCCCGCCGCGCCAGGACCTCCTGCGCGTCGCTGGTGCTTTGCTTCGCCGCGCAGGCGCGCAGGTGACTTCCCTGGTTCCCCACGGTGCTCAGCGCGTTGCCGACGGCCCCCTGCACGAGCATGCCCGTGGAGCTGACCTTGCCACCCTTGATGCTCCCCTCCGCCTCTTCGGTGCGCAGCGTCCCGCCCTGGTCGTCGTGCTCGCTGTCGACGCCCACCAGCGCGGTGCCGTTGCGCTCCTCCGTCTTGACTCTGTTCAGGTGCCTGCCCTGGTCCTGCTCGGTGCTCTTCTGGTCCACTTACGCCCCCTGAGCGTCGCCGTTGCTCAGCTCCTGCTCTGCGGTGTTCAGCTGGCCCCGACGCCGACCTCAAACTCCTCCGCCTCCACTTCGCAACCCAAGGCCAGGAACGGGAAGGCGAGGACCTCCGTGAGCGGGGCGCACCCCTCTGCCCTGCGCGCTGGGGAGAGGGGCCTCGCCGCCGCACCGCTGCGCTCCTGCAGCTCCGCCGGGGCCTGCTCGAGCTCCGTGATCTTGGGGCTCTGCTCGTGCGACCTGTGGGGAAGCTGCACTGCCTCGTCCTCAGTCTCCTGATCTTTCTGCTTCAGCGCGCGCTGCTCCTCAGACGTGTCCGCCAGGAGCTTCTGGCAGCGTTGGTTTTCCGCCTGTAGCTCGAGGACCTTCTTGGCTAGGAGCGCCGTCGCGTTCGCTTTCTCTTCGAGCTTCCCTTGGCTCGCTTCGTCTTGCTCCGACCCGATGGTGCCAGAGTGGGCATCCAGGGCTCCATCACCTCCGGTAACAGGCCCCTGTCGGGATGGGCTGCCCAGAGCCTGCCGCTTCGCATCGCCACACACCGCTGCGCCAACTCTGGCTGAGCCTTGGCCAGAGCTCGGCGTACCTCCTCTGAGGTGGCCTTGCGCCCTAGGCCCAGCTTACGCCTAGCGCCCCTGAAGCCCTGCTCGAACCCGTCGAGGACGTTGGCATCAGGGTTGTCGGAGGCTAGCAGCTGGATCAGCCGCGTTGCCTCTTCCACCGTCCTGCAATGCGCCACGCTGTGGCCATGCCGCACCGCGACGCCACGAGCACCGGAGCGACCCATGGCGGAGTTCCGAAGGCACGGGCGCTTCGGAGTGCCGTGCAGAGTGCGAGAAGCTGGAGACCCCTGATCCCACCCACTCGAGCCCAGTGGCTACGGGGAGGCGGAGGAGGAGGAGGCGGAGAAGGATGAGGAGGAGGAGGACCAATGCAAAACGAAAGACACACCAAAGATGTTGGAATACTCCCTCCCTCCGAGCTCCCTCTTCATAAATCCCTACAAAGGTTCATTTCCACTGAGGGAACTGCCCCGTTGGAGGACAATCGTGTGAAAGTCCTGAAGCGTGCCAATTCACCATTCTCAGGACTTCAACGCCAACCAAATTGTTCCGTCTTGACGATCCTGCATCGTGCCAAAACACCCGTCCTGGGACTGCAGCGCCGCGAATGCACATCACTGTTGTGCTATGATAATCCTGACTCGTTCAAAAACACCAGTTCTGGTAAGTTAGCGATGAGAAACCATGAAACTCTCGCAATTATTTTGAACACATGTGCGCGGCGCTAAAGCGAGAACCACATTTTGAAAAGGAACTGCCCTCAATCCTTGAAGTTCGCGCAATGTTTTAAAACGAACGTGCGCGGCGCGAAGGCGAGCACAACATCAAAAAACACCCGCCCTCACTCCGAGAAGCTAGCGCAAGTGCTTAAAATGAATGCGCGAAACGCTAAGGCGAGAGCCAGACTTTGAAAACGGCCCGCCCTCAATTCGTGAAGCTACTGCAGTTTATCTGAACGAATGTGCGCGGCGCTAGGGCGAGAGCCGCATGTTAGAAGAGGACCGCCCGCCACCAATGAACTGTTGCCAAATTTTAAGCTTCAGGGTCACAAAGTGCAAGGACATCTCAAGCAAAACGCCGGGACCGCCCTGCCGACTGGCCTCGGGGTGCGCCAGGGCGCTATTATCTAGAATGGACAGGGATGGAAGAGGGTGAGTTTGAGGGTGAGGGTGAAGAGGAGGAGGAGGAAGAGGAGGAGGAATAGGAAGAAATCCAGGGGTCCGTTTTGACCGGGTGGGGGGCCTGGGGGCGGGGCGAGGGGTGCGCCTCCCTTATCGAAAGGGCCCTGGGCCCTGGGGGGGTCCCTGGGACGAGGACTCATGACGTTTCTCTCTCATCGGGGTCGACGATGGAGGCGAATATCAGAGGAGGGCGGCGCAAAAGCAAATGTGCGCGGAGCAGAGCGAAAGCCACATGTTGAAAACCACCCCCAGTCAATCCGCGAAGCTTTTGCAACTGTGCACAGCGAGTGCCCGCGGCGTTAGGACGAGAACCACATTTTTTAAACGACCCGCCCTCAATCTGTGAACTCTGGCACATGTTGAAAACGAATGTGCGCGGCGCTGGGGCGAGAGCCACATGTTGAAAACCACCCACCCTCCATTTGTGAAACGGCTACCACTTCTTGAGTACCAAGTTAAGAAAAGGTGGAATCTCAAACGAAACGCCCGGCCTGCCCTTCCGCCTGGCCTCGGGGTGCGATAGGGGGAAGTTCCTCAAAGGAAAAGGACTGGAGGACGAGGAGGAGGGAAAGGAGGAGGAGGAGGAGGAGAAACAGGAGAAAGGAGGGAGGAGGATGAGGAGTGCAAAGAAGAAGAGCAGGACGATACAAACCACTGCGAATCGATGTTCCCATAACCCCCTCTCAAGATTCCCTGTTCATAAATCGCTAAAGCGTGAGCCCCAGCCAGCGTGGAACGCTGATTTTGAGCAGTGTACGTTGTGCAACCCACGCGGTGCTATCTATGCTGTGCAATCTACATGGAGCAACATACGTGGTGCAATATAAACTGGACAACCCATGCAGTGCAGCATACGCGGTGAAACCTATGTAACGCAAGCTGCGTGGCGCAGTCTAAGTGGTGCATTTCTCCTTGCCGAACTTGAAGTTGGCAGCTCCAGTGCTCGCGCAATCATCCCAGGCCCACCCACCCACCCACCCACAACTTGGTTTGCAATACCCATGCGGCGGCGATTGGGATGGCTGCTTGGCGTTGGCTGTCGCATCGCTGCGGCCGCGCTAGCGCGCGCAGGCTCGCGCGCAGGGCGGCCAGCTAGTCTGGCGCGACTGACGCGCGGGCACTTTAGTGCGAGTCGGTGATCCTGGCGGGCGCGGTATCATCGCGACGTCGACAACGGCAGACGCGATGATGATAGTAGCGATGCTGGCGACAAGGATCGGAATGACGACGGCAGAGCCAAGGACGGCGCCCATGCTGCTAACGTCGATGACGATGGTGGTGTCCACGTGCCGGTGGTGAAAGTTGTGAAGTGACTTCGACGCGCGCGCGGCATGCAATTCGCCCCACTGTTGTACGACATGTTTGTCGTTCGAGTTTTGTACAAGCGACTGCGCGCATCATGATTGTTGCAGGCGGCGAAGGGGGGGTCGAAAACGGCGTGGCTGGAATCATACGAACTCAGACTTAGAATGAACGATGAAGCCAGATCGCATGCAAACTCCACATAGCAAGGGTAGGACAACACTGGCCTCGGGAAGGCGGTGGGTCTTAATTCTCCTTTAGAGAGGAGAAGCTGCGTTGAACAATTCACCCTTCCGAACTTAGAGTTGTCAGCTCTGCTGCTCGCGCAATCATCTCACCCGCCCACCCCGCCCGCAAGTTGGTTTGCCAAACCCATGCGGCGGCGATTGCAATGAGTGTTTCGTGTTGGCTGGTGCATCTCTACGGCCGCATTAGCCTGCGCACGCTCGCGCGCACAGCGGCCAGCTAGTTTGGCGCGACCAGCGCGGCCGCAGTGGCGCTGACCGCTGGGCACTTCTTAACTGGCACTTCAGTGCGTCGGGTGACTCGGGCGGGCGCGATATCATGGCCACGCCGACGGCGGTTGACTCGATGATGACGGCAAGGCCAGTGAACGGCGCCTATGTTGATCACGCCGACGACGATGACGGCGTCCTCGCGTCGGTGATGAAGGTTTTGGAAGGAGCTCGACACGTGCGCGCGGCCGACGCGCGCGAGTGGCCCGCGTGGTATTATTTCACAGGGGGGATCGTGCCCCCCCCAGCATGCGCGCAAAGGGCCTTTGAATTGTTTCCACATGCGCGCGCGGGAGGCCCGTCTGGCAGAATTTAGTGGAATTGTTGAGCAACCTTTGGTTCTCCAATTCGCAAAAGCGCAACCACATGTGATTTTTGGGACACTGATGTTGCACAATCATATGTTGTCATATCTGTCTTAGGACACTCGATTCTAAAATCCTTACGGTCACGATTAAACTGTTGAAGGATTTCGGCATGGATTGCGAAGCCATGTTTTTGTATGTGTTCGGGCATTCGCTTTTGAAATCCTTCCGACGCCCAGAGTTTTGCTAATGGATTTCGGCATGCGCGCGCGACGACGCGCGCGCGTGCACTTCGTCGTGCACGACGCAACGGATTGTTAAAACGGATGATTTTTGATAAGCGAATGTGCGCGCACATGATGTTTTCCAGAAGATGAGGGGGGATTCCGGCATGCCTGGGATGATATGGATTCATATGTATGTTGCAATGCGCAAAAAGGTCCCGTAAATTCCAGCGGAGGGGGACGGGGTAGATCCGAATGCTCTCTTAAAAACGAGATTAACAATTGTACAGTATAGTTATGTTGCGCAATCTGCGTAGGGCGGCGACGGCGACAACATAGCTGCCAGATCGAAGACGAAGCCCAGACGACGGGAGGTGATGAGGCGGCGACGGGGCGGCGACGGCGGCCACATAGCCGCCAGACCAAAGACACGGCCCGAACGACGGGCGGCGACGAACACCGATGGTTTTCGCAAGAATTCGCAAGAGCGCGCAGCCATTTCGTTGAAAAGCCACGTTGCAAAACCATGTTATATACATGTGTTCGGGGAGCTCGAACTTCAAATCCAAACTACACCTATGGTGTTTGCAATATTCCGGCTCCGCGGTGCCTGCGCGACGCCGCGCGCAGGTGTGGGCAGGTGTGGGCATTGCTCTATTTGGTTTTCAATGTTTCTTGCAAACTGATGATTTGTGATAAACGAATGCGCGCATAGTATCAATTGACGAAGATGAAGGGGGAGATCGAGATAGGCAAGGCAGATAATGGCATGGACTCATACTTAAAATGAACGATGGGGCAAAAACATATGAACATTTTACGATCCCAAGAAAACCGTGAACATCGGTGGTGGTGGTGGTGGATCATCATGTTTGGAAAGCAGTGGTGTGCAAGTTATGTGGTGCAATCGTCTAGAAAGTGCAATTTAGGCGGTCCAGCCGTTGTGATGCAATAGATATGCAGTGCAATCTACGATGTGCAATGTAGGGCGGCGGCGAGGCGGCGACGGCGACAACATAGCCGAAAGGCCGACAGACAGGCCCAGACGACGGGCGGCGACGAGGCTGCGACGGCGACAATATAGCCGACAAACCGACAGACAGGCACAGACAACGGGTGGCGACGAGGCGGCGACGGCGACAAAATAGCCGCCAGACCGGCAGACAAACCCAAACGACGGGCGCCGACGAGGCGACGACGGGGCGGCGACGGCGACAACATAGCCGCCAGACCGACAAACAGGCAGGCCCAGCTCCTTCCCAGACGAGTAAGAACCCCTAGATGCAAGCACTGTTTGGGAAAGGCTGAATACTTACGCAGGACGAAAGATTTTCCTCTTGAGGTGCAAATGGCGATGATGAGCTGGAAACTAATGACCGAACCCCCTGCCCCCGTATAATCTTAACACGGGCGGGTTCCGGGGTCCGCGGATCCGGTTTCTTCCGGTTCCCCGTATTATTTTAATCATCTAAATTTTAAACGGGGTAAGAATCGGATCCGCCGTAAAAAAAAAGAGACCGAACACGGATCCAGCAAATCCCAAATCGGATCCGCGCGGACGGAAATCGGATCCACCAAAACAAACATCAAAACCACACTTGGATCCGCGCGAACTTCATGGGATCCAACGGCGGCTATCTCACACGCGTCTGCTCAAGACTTCAAGCCGTCGTTCCGGGCCCAATAGGAAAAACTGTCGTCCTGGGGATGAATTAATCGCGGGATGTAGCTCATGATGAGACACCTGTCTGAGAATACACGACAAACATTGTTCCTGGGACCCCAGCGACGCGGATCAATGTGATTGTTGCGGCCGGACAATCCTAAATCGTGCCAGAACACCGTTCCGGGAATTGCAACACCGCGAATCAACGTGACTGTTGCGCCCTGATAAACCTAAACTGCGACAGAGGAGTCATTTCATTCAAAGGAAATGGGATGGAGTAGGAGTAAGGAGGAAGATGCGGAAAAGAAAACAGAGTAGGAATGGAGGAGGAGAGAGGGGGGAGGGTTTTGGGTTCTAGATTCTAGAAACGGCTCGCCAAGGCTCCGACGCGTCCCACGAGCGACAGCGAGAGAGGGAGAGAGATAGACAGAGAGAAAGGGAGAAAGAGAGAGAAAGAAAGAAAAAAGAGGGAGGGAGAGAGGGTGTGACAGCATGCAGCGTCTCGACCAACACCTTGAGCGGCGTTGCGACAGCGCGAGGCCGGTCGGGAGCGGAAGGGCGGGGCAGCCTGGATCGATCAGTGGTCACGGGCCGGCAGCGCACGCGCGGCAGGCTGGCGCGCCGAGCCGGCGCGCCGTCACGCAGGCCCGGCACTCGTCCGAGCACCTTGCGGTGGCCCGGGCGGCACGCCGTGCCCTGCAGGCGGATGGTGTGTCGCTCCGCCCAGCGGGGCGGGAGGCTCGAACAAAATCGGGACGTGGACGCTGGGGGCCAGGAAAAGGACACCGTGTCGCGCCGAAGCGTGGTGGGCTAGAACCGACGGCGCGACACGCTATCCCAAAGTTCCAGACCGTATACATTTGCCCTTGGTTCTACTACACGCAAGAGTGGCCCTAGGCAAGAGTGACCTTTGGTGCGCGGCTTGGACGGTCCGACGATCGGCATCGACGTGCCACTGCATCTGGCCGCCTGAGCCTGGTGCTCAGTCGCCGTGCAGTGGGGGGCGCGAACAGCGTCACGTAAGCTCCGCTGGCTGGAGCAGGCGGCAGGAAGGACGGGGATGAGAGGGGGAGAGCAGACGCCCATGGCCGCCTGGCGCAAGTCGCAGCCCGCGCGAGGAGGCGGCCTGAACCAACGCTTGAACCAAAATTGCCAGGGAAACGGAAATGGGGAGGAGGTGGGATATGACAGAGGGACACAAGGAGACGAGGGCAAGGAAAAGGGGGAAGAGGAGAGGGGAGGGGTGGGGCTGGAACAGATGGGGTGCGGGAGGGGGAGAACGAGGAAAACGGGGGGGGAGGCGGGGAGGGGAGGAGGATACGGGGACGAAGGAGACGAGGAAGACGACGAGGAGATGGGGAACATAATGCTGAAGAGCGAGGAGCAGAGGGCGGCGAAGGAGACGGAGAAGCAGGGGAAGGGCGATGAAGAGGTACGCGGCCGCCTCGCTCTCTTCGGCGAACATCTTGGCGGAGCGAACGCCCGCCTGCAGAACCTGGGGCAGGTCCCGGTCCTCCCTCTGCTCCTTCCTCCTCTTCCTGGCGCTCACCCACCGCTTCCTCCTCCTCCTCCTCCTCCTCCTCCTCCTCCTCCTCCTCCCCTTCCTTCCCCCTCCTCGCTCTCCTCCTCTCCCCCCTCGTCCCCATCGCCCTCATGCACGGCCGCCCGATCACGATCCCGCTGGCCCCGGACCCCGACGCCCACGAGCCCGCTCGCAGCCGGTGTGCAGCGCGCCCGCCCGCCACTCGGCCGCTGGGCTTCGACTGCATGGCCGACGGGCTGGCGCCATCCTCGGTGCCTTCGGCCCGCGGCCCGCGGTCGTGATCGTGGTCGTGGTCGTGGTCGTGGTCGTGGTCGTGGTCCTCGTCGTCGTCGTCGTCGTCGGCTCCGCGCGCCTGTTGCGGGCGCGCGCGCCAGGAAGCCGGGAGGGCGCGTGAGCGCCCGGGAGGCCCAGCGTCGAGTCGGGCGGGCCAGAGCGCATCCGAGAGGGATCTGCGTGAGCTGATCGCAGGAAGGCCGCTCAGCGACCAGGCCAAATGAGAGGTCTCCAGAATGGGGTCCGCACCTGCCAAGACATGCGACGTCCTGATCATTTCAGCACGGCGTCCCTGGAATTCGCGGCCCGTTCTCCAGGACCAGCTTTCCATCCTGAGTCGGTTTCTAACGGCCCCGGGGCCTGGCAAGGGCCTCCAGAGGCCGAACACAGGTAAAAACATCTGCCCTGAAGATGGTTCAACGACGAGATCATGTCTTCACACCTCAAGGGCAGTGGAGTGCGAAGTGGCCTTCTGCGCTCACTCTGCAGGGCCTGAACACACCCCTGAGCGACGACGACGGACGACGGACGGCGACGAACGACGACGACGACGGACGACGACCAGACGGACGACGACCAAGACGACCACGACAACAACGGCGACGACGACGACGACGACGGACGAAGGACGAAGAGCAACCACGACGAAGACGACGACGACGCCCACGGCGGACGACGACGACGACGACGGACGACGACGAAAACGGACGACGGACGACGACGATAAGGACGACAGACGACGACGGACGAAGGCGACGACGACGACGACCACGGCGGACGACGACGACGACAACGACGGACGACGGACGACGACCACGGACGACGACGACGATCGACGACGGCGACGGTCGACGGACAACGACGATAAAGACGACAACGACGACGACGAAGACGACGGACGACGGACGACGGACGACTACAATCGGGGCGTTGACCTAAGGAACCCTAAATAGGGAATGGGGCCCCTTTTTTCCATAAGTTAAACTTCGATTCCCCATCGAAAACCTAAGGACAACCTGCGGCAAACTGCGAAACAACTAAGGAACACAGAGCCCCTCCCCAACGAAAACGGTTCCTTGTTCAGCGCCCCGACTGTACGACAACGATGACGACGGACGACGGACGACGCTGACGACGACGACAGCGACGACTGACGACAAACGACGGACGACGTCGACGACAACGACGAGGACGGACGACGACAAAGACCACGACGGACAACGACGAATGCGACGACGACGACGACCGACGAAGACGACGACAACGACGGACGACGGACGACGGACGACCACGACGACGACGACGACGGACGACGGACGACCACGACGTCGACAACGACGACGACCATGAGGACGGACGACGGACGACGGACGATCGGACGACGACGACGACGACGACGGACGACGGACGGCGACGACGAACGACGCACGACGGACGACGTCAACGACAACGACAACAACGACGACGACAGATGACGACGACAACGACGGCAGACAACGGACGACCGACAGAGCCGACGACCACGACTAAGGACGACGACGACGACGACGACGACGACGACGGCGACGGACCACGACGGACGACGACGACGACGGACGTCGACGACAACGGCGACGACGACGGAGCACGGACGACGGACGACGACGACGACGAAGACGACGACGACGGCGACGGACGACGACGACGACGACGGACGACGACAACGACAACTGACGACGAAGGACGTCGGAAAACTGACGACAGACGACGACGACGACGACGACGACGACGACGACGACGACGACGACGACGACGGACGGCGGACGACGACGACGAGGAATGACGACGAGGACGGACAACGACGACGACGGACGATGGACGACAATGACCACGACGATGACAACGACGGACAACGGCGACGACGACGACAACGAACGACGACGCGGGAGGACGACGACAACGACGCCGACAGACGAACACGGCGACGATGGACGACGACAATGGCAACGACGACGGACAAAGGACGACGGAGGACGACGACGACAACGACGACGACGGACGACAGCGGCGACGACGGACGGCGGACGACGACGACGACGAGGACGGCGACGAGGATGACGGTAAACGACGACGAAGACGGCGAAGACAATGGACGACGGACGACGGACAACGGACAACGACGACGACGAACTCAAACGATTACGACGACGACGACGGATGACGGTCGACGACCACGACGACGACGGACGACGACGACGGACGATGGACAACGGGTGAAGGACGACGACAACGACGACGGAAGACGGACGAACAGACGACGACGACGGACGACGACGACAGACGACAAAACGACGACGACGACGAACGACGATGTCGACAGACGACCGAAGCCGGACACAGGACGACGACGGACGACGACGACGACAGACGACAGACGACAGACGACAGACGACGGACGACGGACACCGAGCGACGACGACGAGGACGGCAGACGACGACGACGAGGGACGACGACGACGAACGACAGACGACGGTCGGCGACGACGACGACAAACGATGGACAATAACGACGATGACGATGACGACGACGACAACGGACGACGACGACGGAGGATGACGACGACGGCGACGACGACGGACAATGGACGACCGAGGACGACGACGACGACAACGACGATGAGGACGACGGCGACGACGACGACGACGGACGACGATGGAGGACAACGCCGACGAGGACGACAACGACGATGGACGACGCACGACGACGACGGACGACGGACGACGACCTGACGACGACGAAATCGACAAACGACGACGACAGATGACGGTCGACCACCACGACGACGACGACGGACGACGACGACGGACGACGGACAACGGAGGAAAGACGACGACGACGACGGACGACGATGACGACGAGGACGGACGACGACGACAACGACGGACGAGGACGACAACAACTTCGACGAGGACGACGACGACGGACGACGACGATGAGCGACGACGGACGACGACGACAACGCCGACGACGACGGACGACGGAGGACGACGACAACAGACGACGACGACGACAACGGACGACGGATGACGAACGACGGACGACGACGACGACGACGACTGATGACGGACGACGGCCGACGGACGACGACGGAAGCCGGAGGACGGACAACGGACAACGACGACAACGACAACGGACGACGACACACGACGAGGAAGACGACGAACGACGGACAACGACGACGACGGACGACGACGACGACGACACACGACGACGACGACGTCGACGACGACGACGGACGACGACGACGACGGACGACGACGACAGACGACCAGACGACGACGACGACGACGACGACGACGACGGCGACGACGACGACGGATGACGGATGACGACGACGACGACGACAACGGACGACGACGACGACGACGATTACGACGCCCAGAAACACTTGTGTGGTCCACGACGACGACAGACGACGCCGACACTGAGGACGACGACACAGACGACGACGACGACGACGACGAACGACTGACGACAGACGGCGAAAGACGGACGACGACGACGACAACGACGACGGACGACGACGACGACGATGACGACAACGACGGACGACAACGACGAGGACGGACGACGACGACGACAACGACGGACGAGGACGTCAGACGACGGACAACGACGACGACGGCGTCAACGGACGACGGACGACGGGAAACGGACGACGACGACAACGGACGACGACGCACGACGAACGACGGACGACGAGCGACGACCGACGACGGACAACGGACGACGGACGACGACAACGGCGACTACGGACGACGACGACGACGACGACGACGACGACGACGACGCACGACGGACGAGTGCGACGGACGTCAGACGACGACGACAGACGACGACGATTGACGACGACGACGACGACGGACGACGACAACGACGGACGACGACGACGGAGGAATAGACGACGACGACAACGACGACGATGGACGACGACGACGACGCCTAGAAATACATGTGGTCCACAACGACGACAAACCACGACGTCGACGACGACGACGACGAACACGGACGACGGAGGAGGACGACGACGACGACAACGACGACAACGACAACAACGGACGACGGACGACGACGACGACAAGATTGCAACGACAGCCGGACGACGACGACGACCGGACGACGACGACAACGACGACGACGACGACAACGGACGACGGACGACGACGACGACGACGTCGACGGACGACGGACAACAACGACGACGACAACGGACGACGACGACGACGCACGACGGACGAAGGCGACAAGCGTCAGACGACGACAGACGACGACGACAGACGGACGGACGACGACGACGGACGACGACGACGGAGGAAGGGACGACGACGACAACGACGACGACGGACGACGACGATGACGACGACGGACGACGACGACGCCCAGAAATATGTATGGCCCACGACGACGACGACGACGACGACGACAACGACAGACGACGACGACGACGACGACGACGACGACTGACGACGGACAACGACGACGGAAGACGGCGACAACGACGACGACGACGAAAGACGACGACGTCGACGACGACCACGAGCTTGACGACGGGCGCGCTCTTGCCCGCCCGCGCGCGCGCAGGACGGAGGCGCGTGCCGCGGGCGGACGCACAGCCAATACTTCTGGATACCTGGCGCCAACCAGAAGTCCAGTAATACTTGTGCCCACCCGTGTTGCCCACGACGGACGACAACAACGACGACGACACAAGTGGCCCCGCTTTGTGGCCAGCCAGAACTTGCCCGGGGGCGCCCCTCCTCAGATTCGCGGACGCGCCGCCCTCTCTAATCCTGGGAAGTGCTGCCTGGGAGCTGCCTAAACGCTGCCCGCTGGCTCAGGAAGCGCTGCCTGGCAGCTTCCTGGGCGCTGCGCACGGGCCCAGGAAACACTGCCTAGGCGCTGCCCGCGAGCTTGCGCCGCGGCTTACGCGGGCCGCCAGCGCGGCACGCTGCACCTGCTAAACGTGGGGAAGCCAACATGTACCCATACCGCCCGGGGCGCGCTCTCACCAGGACTTCGAGGCGAATCCAGCGGTGGCGACGAGGGGCCGCCCAGCTGGCCCGAAAAGGGGAAGACGAGGGAAGGGTAGAGGAGGAGGAGGAGGAGGAGGAGGAGGAGGAGAAGGAGGAGGAGGAGGAGGAGGAGGGGGAGGGGGGAGGGGGAGGGGGGAGGAGGAGGAGAGAGATGGGTACCTTTTCCACCTCCGAGCACTGGCAGCGAGGGCGCCTGCGCTCGACCCTGCGCGGGCAGCTCACACGCCGATGTCGGCGCAATCCGCTCCGTTTTCTTCCGTCGCTCCCTTGGGGTGGCGGGCCTCGGCCTGAGGCGGCGGCCTCCAAGCTGCATACTGGATCAGATCCAAGCCAGGGCGAGGATCAAATCGGGCGATGATAGGAGGAGGAGGAGGAGGAGGAGGAGGAAATCGAGAATATTTGAGATCCAACGGCTCTGGAGGACGCCTCGCCGCCGCCTTCCCAGAGCGTTCCGCAACGCTCAGGAACGGATTTATCCTCGTCCTAGCCCCGTCCGACAGGAGGCCCCCGAGAGGCCCACCGCGAGATGCCAACGAACATCCAACAGGCTTCGCACCCACAGGCCAGGTCCCGTGGCGGGATGGGCCGAAGGCCATTCGACAAAGAGCTCGCCCCTGTCGGGCCAAGAGGCGTGTCGCGAGGGCCGGCCCGGTGCTTCGCCGGAGACTTTTCCTCACGCTTGTGATCCTGAGACTTGACATGTGCAATGCCTCCAGGGATGGAGGGCGGGTGGTGTTCAAAATGTGGCTATCGCCTCAGCGCCGCGCACACTCGTAGTAGAAGTCTGGGCCATTTTTTCAGCGAGGGGGGCGGGCCAGTTTTCACATTGTGGCTCTCGCCTCAGCGCCGCGCGCTTTCGTCTTCAACACCTGGAACGGCTTCATGGACGGAGGGCGGCTCGCTCTCAAAATGTGGCTCTCGCCCTAGCGCCGCGCACATTCGTCGGCAACACTTGGAACAGCTTCATCGGATGGAGGGCGGCTCGTTTGCAAAGAATGGCTCTCGTCTGAGCGCCGCGCGCATTCGTCGTACAAGCTTGCAGCAGCTTCAATTCGTCTGGTTGAGGTCCCAAGGATGGTGTTATGTCGCGGCTTAGGATTGTCAGGACGCAACAGTCACGCTGGCTCGCGGTGTTGAAGTCCCAAGAATCGTGTTCTGGCACGCTTCAACATTGTCTGGACGCAATGAGTCGCGTTGACCCGCGAAGTTAAAGTCCCAGGAATGGTGTTCTGGCATGATGAAGAATTCTCAGGCGGTTGTCTTGCAGTGGCGCACTTGCCGCAGTGAAAATACACTCGTGTAGGGACCCATGAAGAGGAACTTGGAGGGAGGGTTTACTGCAACATCGTTGATGCGTCCTCGGTTTGCACTGGTTTTCCTCCTCCTCCTCCTCGCCAGGAAGCGAAGAGGAACGGCAAGGGGGGGCCAGCTCAGGGGTGGGGGGACATCGAACTGAAATCGGCGATACATCGCCGACAGCTCGGCGATAGGCCCGGGGCAGCGAATTCGCACGGTCCTGGGCGGGGTGTGCCATGGGGCCCCCTGTTGGCAATGGAGTGGGCGGTTGGGGGCCGATGCATGCCCCCCCCTGAGCCTGCCCCCCCCTCTCACAGTGCCCCTCGGGGAGCAAGCCCAGATCCCTGACCCGGCATCCTTCCACTCCTGGCGTGTCCTCGACTTCGGCCCCCATGGGAGCCCGTGATCGGGCCCTGGGGCCAGCAAGCATGGATCCGGGACGAGAGGCTGCCCCTGGGGCAGGGGGGCAGGGCCTCTGCGGGGCGTCGGATGCGCGGGGGAGGGCCCCGAGCAAGACCCCCGACGTCATGATCTTCTCCTGACGCGGCCCCCAGAGGTCCGGACCCACTCCCCGGGACTTCTTTCATCCCGAGCCATTTTGTGGACGGTCCCGCGGCCCGGTATACGTAAGGGCCCCCGGAGGCCGAAGACAGCGAAAAAAACCTCCCCGTCGTGATTCTTTCATGACTCCTCGCTCCCCCTTTTTCTCCTTCTCGTGACTTTTTCATGACTCCTCGCTCCCCCTTTCAGACCCCCGAGGGGGTCTGGGGAGGGAGACGGGCCGCGGAAGCGCGCCGCCGTGCCTGGGCTCCCCCGGGGGCCGGGCCCTGGGCCCTGGGGCGGTCAAGAGAACGGCTCGGGGTGGAAAGAGCCGGTCCCCGAAGGAAAGCCACGAGGTCTGGGGCCCGCTGCCGCGGCGCTCGTGCCCACCCCCTCCTCCACCTTCTCCTGCCTGTCATTTCTCTCTGCCTCCTTCCCCTCTTTTCTTCATTCCCCCCCCCTCCTCCTCCTCCTCCTCCTCCTCCTCCTCCTCCTCCTCTCCTCCTCTCCTCCTCCTCCCTCCTCCTCCTCCTCCTCCTCCTCCTCCCTCCTCCTCCTCCTCCTCCTCCCCCCCTCCCCCTCCTCCTCCTCCTCCTCCTCCTCCTCCTCCTCCTCCTCCTCCTCCTCGTCCACCTCCTCGTCGATGAGGTACGTCTGGATGGAGTGTGGCGGGATCTCCGTAATGCCCACGGAGCCGACGAAGGCAATGTTGTAGCCCTGCGTTTGCTGCTGCCGCTGCTGTTGCTCCTCCATCATTTTCTTCCCCCTCTCTTTTCATCATGATGCCTCTTCGCCTGCTCGCTCCTCCTCCTCCTCCGCCTCCTCCTGCTCCTCCTCCTCCTGCTCCTTCTCCAACCGGTCCCCATAGTAACAAAGAGAAGTGTTGCGACCGGTTTCAGGCCAGCCTCCTTCCCACCAGCGAAACCTGAATTATAAAAAAAGAAGGGGAGCATGTGATCGAGAGTCCCACCAGCCCTTTGGGCGTGAGTGGTTTAGAGAGCTCTCTCTGTCCTCAACCCCCCTTCTTCCCCTTCGGGGAGGGGTTTACCCCTCCCCCTACCCCCTCCCCCTGGGCCTGGAGAGGGCGCCTCGCGGGTGGTCAGGGGAGTCCTTTTCGACTCCTGGGAGGGCTAAAAAACGACACCCCTCACGAGGATTCTGGCCCCGACGGGGGGAGGGAGAAAAACTGCTCTCCTCTTCTTTGAAGCCACAATCATTGATTTTACTACGGTTTTGGCCCCATTTTGGCCTTCTGAGGGGGCAGTGCTCATTAAAGCTCCCCTCTTCTTTAAAGGCAAAATCATTGATTTTACAAAGGTTTTGGCCCCATTTTGCCCTTCGGAGGGGGCAGCGCTCATTAAAGCTCCCCTCTTCTTGGATCGATTCCCTCCAAGATGGCCCCAAGAAGCGCCCAGGAGGCACCCAGAGGCACCAAGATGGCCCCAAGAGGCCCCCAGGAGGCCCCCAAGAGGCCTCCAAGAGGCCCCCAAGATGCCCCCAAGAGGTCCCCAAGAGGCCCCCCGAGGCTCCCCCGAGGCACCCAAGACGCTCCTGGAAGCCCCTGGGGCCGCCAAGAGGCCCCCAAGACGCCCCAAACGGCCTCCAAGAGGCTCCCAAGAGGCCCGAAGAGGCTCCCCCAAGGCACCCAAGACGCTCCTAGAAGCCCCTGGGGCCGCCAAGAGGCCCCCAAGACGCCCCAAAAGGGGACGAGGTGCCCGAACGCCTCACGCCACGAGGAGCCCGAACGACTCACACCAGGACGAGGGGCCCGAACGACTCACACCACGAAGAGCCCGAACGACTCACACCAGAAGGAGGGGCCCGAACGACTCACACCAGGACGAGGCGCCCGAACGACTCACACCACGAGGAGCCCGAACGACTCACACCACGACGAGGGCCCCGAACGACTCACACCACGAGGAGCCCGAACGAGTCACACCAGGAGGAGGGGCCCGAACGACTCACACCAGGACGAGGGGCCCGAACAACTCACACCACGAGAAGCCCGAACGACTCACACCAGGCCGAAGAGCCCGAACGACTCACACCACGAAGAGCCCGAACGACTCACACCACGAAGAGCCCGAACGACTCACACCAGGAAGAAGGGCCCGAACGACTCACACCAGGACGAGAAACCCCAAACGACTCAAACCACGAGGAGCGCTTTCTCTCCCTCCTCCTCCGCCTCGTCCTTCTCCCGCTCCCACCACAAGGAGGATGTACAAGGAGGCGGGAGGAAGGAGGAACAGGGGAGATATGCGGGGGCAGGCGGAAACACGCCTGAAAAACACGACTGTCGGCATGCTTCGCAAGAGTTGCTGTTTTGAGATGGGCTGGTGGGGATACGCGAAGCGTAAAGAATTTCAATTGTAGCGGAGGCAAGAACACGCTTAAGAAACGTCTCGAGGTCACTCGAGCAGTTGTAGTTATTGTGCAGGAGTTCGGCCATGTCGCCGACCAGGTTGAAGCTATCCAGAGTTGGGCGCAAGTGCGTGGATGGAGTCTAATGGCGTTGCCCTTTTGCCCGTCTGCAGGTAATGTGCCCAGTGCTGGTGTAGCGGTTTTTGTGCGCAGTGAATGTGGTGTGCGAGCGCCTCCAGTGGGTGTGCATCAAGTGCGTGAGCATCGCGTGCAGCATGTGCAGCTTGACCTCCCAGGTTGGCCCGCACCCCATCTTGTGAATATGTAGCTGTATCCGAGTATAGGCCCTCAGGGCAAAAATGCCAAGTTGATGGCAGCAGCAGGTGCAGTAGTGGAGAGTGTTGAAGGGCCGTGCATTGTAGGAGGAGACTGGAACATGTCGCCAGACGAAGTAGAGGCTTCAGGGTTATGCAGTTTTGCTGGCCTGACCTTGGTCTCTACTCAGCTCTACACTTGTCGAAGTGGCACAGGTAGCTCGGTCATCGATTTTTTCGGGCTCAATGATCCCTGCATGCGCGCGTACAAGCATGTTAAACTCGACACAAGCTGGTCGATTAGACCCCACAGGCCAGTGCAGTTAGCTATAGCAAGTCAGGGATACCGAGTGCAGCATCTAGTGTATACAGTCGCGCCTTCTCTTTCGATTTCCCCCCCGTTCGGCCCTCGCCCTGCGCCGCCTGATTGGGGTCCCGTTAGGGGGCTGGTTGAGCGGTGTGTTAAAATGGCGGGGGACGAGAAGGCCGATCCTGTGTAGTGCATCACCTGCTCAGCACTAGCTGGGGCAAGTTTGCCCAAATCGCTGCACGGCATATCAGCACCTGCACTGGGGGTGCGAAAAGTAACTTTGGCAGTTTCGGGCGCCAAGTTGCACCGCGCTGGGTCAACGTTGAATATCCTGTGCCTGACGAGAGCGAAAAATGTGTGATAGCTGACGGGCGGCAGTGGCCTCGGAATGGAGTCCAGCACCTCGGTCAGCTCACAGCTCTAGATGATATGACGGACCAAACCCAGGATGCGATGCTAGCCGAGATAGCTGTTTTTCGGGACCACGACTACCCAGGGCTCGGTCTGAGCGCCGGGCTAGATAACTCGGTCAAGCAAGCTCGCAATATGTTATGTTCGGATTTGTTTCGGGAAAAAGTTGAGCATTTTCTCGAGGATATTGCTGATGGCGTCTCAGTTGCAGTAGAAGGAGCATCAAAAGAAATCCATGACAACTGGGATAATTGGTGCAAAACTGCTAGTATAGGGGGAGCGCGGGGCCTTCACAAGGTCACGAAGGTTCGGGGTGTTGTTACGCCTACGGTTGTGCACGACCCTAAAGGCCCCAAAGCTGACCCCCAGTCGGTTGCGCAGCATGAGCTGCAGTCGTATGTTAAGCTCTGGCGAGCCACCGCCTCCCCGCCTGTTGCCTGGATCCCCGATCGGACCAGCTTTCCACGTGCTGGCCCTGGGGAGGTGAGGAAAGTCATCCAGAGCTTCTCGGAGACGACTGTCAGGTCCTTGGATCAATTTTATCCGATGCATTTCCTGTTGCTGGATGATGATGGCTTAGACTTGCTAGCTGGCTTGTGGCAGTGCTGCGAGGCGATAGGACTTTACCCAAACAACTGTTCTGGGTATGAATGCCCATGCTGCCAAAGCCATCCGCTGGCCATCGGCTAGTAGTGCTCTACAGCGGTATGTACCGCATCTGGCAGAGGCTGCGGCGGCCTATGCTAGGTACACGAATGGAGGAAGTGGAGCGTGGGTACTGGGGTGCGAGTCGGGCGAGGAGTTCTGTGGACTGTGCCTGGACACAAGCGGCACGTGCTGAGGCTGATGTTGCCTCGAGCCGCTTCAGTGTGCTCATTATCGCCGACTACTCTAAGTATTATGAGACCGTCCCACTAGTCGAACTTCGGGATAAGTTTCTCGAATTCAAAGTGCCCACTGCATTTTTGAAACTCGTTTTCAATGTATGGAGGGCTCCTCGAGTGCTGCGCCTCCGACAGCACCACTCATAAGGGGTCGCGCATGCTAATGTCGGGTTGTCTGCAGGCGATTGCTTCAATGATATCGGCATCAAAGTGCATGTTGTCAAGGCGTTCGATGATTTTGTTGCTAGCCAACCTCCTCTGATTCGCTTCACATCGTATGTTGATGATTCGGGGATTCAAACCTCCAGCCCCCAGAGACAGAGCGCTGCGCAGCTTGCCGTCGCGGCAGGCCGAGCATTTTATCACGCGAGTAAGCAGATGAGCGCGGCCATACATGATAAAGCTGTTGTTGTGGCCAGCGAGGCATCCATTGCACGCGAAGTTGTGCGCGGCCTAGGGCTTGAGCCCAAGGTTGCAAAACAATCGGTCACCTATCCCGGGGTTAACGATAATGCAGGTGCCAAGCGTTCAGCTGCTCGCGTGCGTGTCAAACAGCGGCCCCGTCGTTGGGGAATGAAAGTGCGCGTAAAAAAGATTGGCAAGTTTAAGCCCAGAGCACCCAACAAGGAGGCCAAGAAGGGTCTCTCTCAGGTCCTTCGCACGGGCGTTGCCCCCGCGTCGTCGCATGGGTCTGAGGTTTTGGGTTTCTCGGGTGCTGAGCACAACACTGTGCGAAGGACCCAGGCTCGCAGAATGCCGCCGTCGCATGGAGGAACCAGTGCGATGGCAAAACTTGGTTTGTATGGTGAGTGGGACACTCGCGCAGCAGTTGGTCCCGCTCTGCAATGGTGTCGCATGCTTTGGAACGCCCAGGCCAGCCCCACTCGTTCACTGATCCCTTTCCAGGAGTTGCTTCAACTCTGGGAGCAGGCCAAGGCTAGCGAAGCTGGCGATTGGAGATCCAGCCGTGGCCCGCTTGCTCGTGCAACCCTGTCGGCACGACGTACTGGATGGAAAGGTGGCGTCAGGAACGCAGTGGATCGATCATTGAGGCTGTATGGTAGATATAAGCAAGGCCCCGCCTCGCCTCCTCCTTGATCTTCTCAGAGAGGGTCTGCAGAGAGAGGCTGAGTTTCGTTTTGCGAACAGGCTAGGGCACGTGAGCGGCATGCGAGCCACCTTTGACCTTGTTCGTAAGTATATGCGCACGCGCAATAAGAAGTACACTCGCCAACAGCAGTTCCTCCTTTTATCGTGCGCCACGGATGCGATTTGGACTGAGGCACGTGCGTGCGATGCTGGTTGCCTCACTGGTGGCATGTGCACGCGCGGACAGCGCGACGCGTTGCATCACATGCTTTACACCTGCACGCGCCCTGAGGTTGTGGAGGCCCGACAATCCCTTGAGACCCCGTCGGGAATTTTTGAGGAGGGGCCACGCAGCGATGATCATGTCTTCACTCGTGGCTTGCTTACGTTTTTTTGACAGTGATGTGCGCCCTCCAGCCTCCCATGCCATCTGTCAGATTCTAGACGGCGCAGGACTTGATGTGAATATGCAGCCTGAGGAACTTGCGAAGCTAGCAGGAGATGTGGTGGAACTCGAGATGGCGTCCGACGGCAGCTGCACGAAGCAGGCCCTCCGCTGTCTTCATCGTGCCTCGTGGGCGATAGCCCTCATGGAGCCAGGCAGCGAATCTCTCCTTGCCATCTTGCGGGGTATTGTTCCTGGAGGTCTGCCACAAACCCCTGCAATGGCCGAACATGCGGGGGCGGCCCTGGTCGGGCAGGTTGCAGATCGGCCCACCTCACTGGCCCTCGATTGTAAAGCCGTGATTTGTCAGACTCAGAGGCCGCTCTGGAAACAGTTTATGGGTTCCAATAGATATGCTGGTGCGAGGCGGTTTGCCCATGAGCTAGCAGGAACGGAGTTTCTGTCAACCTTCCATGTAAAAGGCTCATCGAGAGCTGTCTGCCCTTGAAGAGTTGGAAGGGGGTGATCGTAGGTTTGGGCTTGCGAATCGAGCCGTGGACGGGCATGCCAAGAAGGCCCTCGAGGGCCATCCTAGGCCATTGCCTGCGTTTCTGGACCAAGTTGAGTTGTATCAAAGTCGAGCT
This sequence comes from Prorocentrum cordatum, assembly GCA_963575745.1. Lineage (NCBI taxonomy): Eukaryota > Dinophyceae > Prorocentrales > Prorocentraceae > Prorocentrum > Prorocentrum cordatum. The sequence continues at coordinate 305,821 of CAUYUJ010014933.1, forward strand.
GGCGTTTTTGTTAAGCTCGCTTCCGAAGTGCTGCCCCTCTTCAAGAATGAAGCGCGTTGGCAGCGAGAGGCTTTTACCACCCAGGGGAGAAGTCGCCAGCAGAAGACTTGGCATCTCTGGAGGAGGTTTGAACTAGGAGTGCAGTGTCGTTGTTGTTGGGTGGTGTGCGATCGACCCGACAGGCCCATGCTAGGTTGCAAAGGCCCGCCTCCTGCTCTCCAGAAACTGCTGCGTTGCCCCCTCGGGCATCTTCTCGTCGCCGTGCCGGGCCCGGTTCCTGCGACGCCTCGGTCGGCTGTCGTCCTGGGCCCCTGCCGCGAGCAGCATATTACGCGTTTAAAGTGCGGGGGCTGGACGCAGGAGAGGGCCGCGAAGCTCGACGAGGTCTGCGTCGAGCCGCCGCGTAAGGGACTGGATGTCCTGAACCGCTTTCGGCGTGGGCTTGGCCCCAACTTCAAAGTGAGAGCTGCGCTTGAGAAGGCTTCGCCTATGTCTCAGCTCAACGTTGCCAAGGAAGCGGACGCTAAGCCCGAAATGTGTTACCTCAGTCCCGCGAGCGTTTTCGGACTCTCCCTCGGCCCTCGCTTTCGAGCAGCCAATGGCGGCTCTGGTCGCAAGTATTAGAGCTAAAGAAGAGGCAAGAGCCTCCAGAGCGTTTTAGATCGGGTCGATCCCCCCCACGCTTTTGGCGCTGTCACATCCCGACCTTTCAAGGCGCTGTCCATCCATCCATCCACCCTCCTCTGCGCGCGTCAGCCTCAACCAACTTTGCCCAACAGGAGTCGCGCAGTCGCGCTGCTAATAAGATTGGGGAGCTATGGGGAGGCGCGGGAGTCTGTGACTGGGGAGGTGGGGGACGCTGTCGGCTCAAAGATCAGCACGAACTCTCTGAATTCTTAAGAGGACCTCGAGTATCAGAGTCACAAAACTCGCGCCTGTCAGTCGGTACAGAATACGGTGCTGTCGCACACGGCTGCAGAGGCAGTCGCTGCCAGACAAAGCTGGAAGGACTCCTCGGAGCTCGCCCTTCAGGGTGGGCGCTCTGGCACACAGGTGATCCAGGGGGCCTCGAGGGGCCGACTCTGCCGATTTCAACAGTGTGCTTCCTGTTTTGTGGGCCGCGAAGCTGTGGAGGGCATGCTCGGGTGCGTGGGTGCGTCTGCGGACCGTCCCGGAGAGGAGGCAACGCGCCTCGCCCATGCACCTGGGACGTCTCCGAAATTCCGCCTCTGTCACCTCCGAGAGAGAGAAGATCGGACTCGAGCTGTGCTGAAAACGTTTCACAGTACGACTACGCTGGAATGGGACTGTTTCTTCCCGCGGTGGACCAGAGCTTCGCCGAGCTCGATGCTCACATAGCTGACGCGGAGTCTGCACAAGTGGAAAGGGCAACCCAGGACAGTCGGACGCCTGGATGTCTCTCCATGTTGTTGCCGAAGCCCCAAGACGGTGTCAGATCCATTGGCGTGCTTCCAATGTTTGCGCGGAGATGGTTGAGGCTGAGGCATAAACAGATTGCGCGTTGGAAAACTTCTCTGAGATGCGATTTCTTTTGGGGGGGCGCGTCGGAAACCTCATGCGACAACTCGGCGCGGATCCATAATGTGCTCGCCAGCGTGGTCCCGACATATAAGTTCATGAATGCCAGCGCCTTCACAGACCTCCACAAACTAAATGACATTTTTGGCCACAGAAAATGCTTGGTGCGATGCAAAGGACACAAACTTTCCAATTAGACTGTTAAGAGCTTTGTGCTGCATGTACAGAGGCCCTCGCAAGGCCTGCTACCCAAACTCGAAATCGGGACCTATATGTCCGAACAGGACCGTACTGGCGGGTTGTTCGTGCGCAACGGGTTTGGCACACCTCATGACCATCATAACACTGAGCCACAAACATCTAATTGACGACATAAGTCTCCACGGCGCGGGGGGACTCCGAATCGTGACTCGAGAGATGAAGTTCGCTGCCCGTGAACTGATTGTAGGTATCCATTCAAAAGGTCTGCCACTTTCCCGGGACAAGATGGCAGTCTTGTGTGCGAACAAGGAAGTATTCTAGGCATCGAGGCGCATATCCGAAGACTCTGGCCCAACCCCGATAAATTCCCTGGACGTGGTCAATTCTCGTGGACGTGATGCGTACCGCAAAGACCTCGGAGGCGACGCCGTGGACGGTAGGTTCAGGATGGTATCCACGCAACTCGTGAGGATCAAAGAGGCCATGAAGAAAGGAGGTCGGATCGTCGTGCTTCGAGGTCTGAGTCTAGGAGTTCGGAGGTCAGCGGTCCACAGAGCTGGGGTATTGTCTAAAAGCTTGTGCGGTGGCAATGTTGCCTGTGTACGGAAAGGCTGTATACAGTGTATACAGCAATTGCGTATGCCTTTCCCGAATGCAAGTGGTAGATACAAGCCGGGTGCGAATGTAACTTGGTCGCTGACGTGCGCAAGGAATGGCTGGACATCAGACCCGCTAGTGATTGCGACGGCTGACACCCTGAGCACGTGCGTGACGGAGATGAGCACAAGCACGATATCCCAGAATATCGCTAACAACCCGATTGCTGAAGCAAGGACCCTCGCTAATCATGGACACGCGTGGAAAAATGAAGGATGATGATGATGATGATGAGGAGGAGGAGGAGGACATGGAGGAGAGGGAGGAGGAGAATGAGGATGAGGAAATTCGAAATTCAATCGCGGCCTTTGTGGCCACGCTTCACAGAATAGGATGGATTCTCGAGGGCGCGACCAAGATTCTTGACGACGAAGGGAGATCCTGGGACGTGGAGGCCTATTCTGCTGAGTTCTTATCATGGGATCGCAAGATGGGAGTCGAACGTCATGCCGACAGAGGGCGCTCAAGGGATTAGAGGACTCAGGAATGCCAGCCCGAAGGGGCCCCTTGCTTGGCCTCGAATGCGTGCGTGCATGAAACGGGGGAAGCTGCCACCTCACCAGAAGAGGACCCTCAGAGGCATCATTCTTGGAGGTCAATGGTACCAAGTGAGAGCTGCCAAAGCGCTCCCCGACCAGAGCCATTTATGTGCTCGATGCGGCGCTGCTCCAGGTGAGTTGTTTTCACCGGTTTTTATGTTGCGGTGCCTACTGCAGGTTCGCGTCGTGTCGACCCCGGCGTTGGTTCCTGACACCGCGGGGATCTCTCAAACTTGAACGATCGGCAGTTCCGTGAACGCCGGATCGTTCAACGACGGACCGATTCTGGGCCACGGGCGGCGTTCATCTTTAAACGCGCGCGCTCGGGTCACCGCCGGTCGGCACGACGCGAACCTGCCGCATGCAGGCCAGCGGCAGGTTCCCATGCCGCCTGAACTCAGGCAACCAATGAAAAGAGCACAAGTCAGAACGCCAGCACATCAGGAAAGGATCGCCAAGAGGGCGATCGTCCCATACGGGTCAGGCCTTCTTGAGTTCGCCGAAGAATGGTGCTCGCGACTTCGTCGATGCCGATGGCACAGGAGTCGTGCACGTGGATGGGGGATTCGTTTTTGTGGATTGTACGGGGATAACTGTATGGAGTACATATAGACACGAAGTACAAGTAGGGGGGAACGTGCTAAGAGAAAACACGTTCTCTTTCCTTTTACGGGGGCTCGCGCGCGCCCGCGGCAAGCGCGCCAAGTAACACAAGGGAACTGCGAGCCAGAGCAGCAACAGGGCAAGGAAGGCGACAGCGAGGCGCAGGAGGAAAGGCTGACATATACATGACAGCCACATGTTTGTTGACGGCAGGTGGTACCTACTTCCATGTCCTGAGCTGCGTGTGGCCGGGTGGTCGGTCAAAATGTACCACGCAGACCGTGTCAAGACTGCGAGATTCAGAGGCTCCGTGCCCAAGGATAATTAGACCCCAGCAGGCGGCCTCCTCCTCCTCCATCACCTCCTCCTCTTCCACATTCTCCTCCTCCTCCTCCTCCTCCTCCTCCATCTTCCTTTCCAAAGACGGAGCGGATTTCGCAGTCTGCCAAGCATCCAGGTTGGTGCTGGGGACGTCGACCCTTTTTCTCAGATTGCAAAGGTTCGGTCAACTGCTGCAGGCGCTCGGACTGGACGAGGGGCCCTCAATGCCGGCGGGCTCACGTCTGGAAGGAGGCCGGGCTGGCAGAGAATTTCAGAGATCAATGTTTCTGGCATGTCGAAGCATAAGCGACCCGATACGTGTTTGAGATTTATCCACTTCGAGAAGGAGGGTAATGGGCAGGCGGACGAGGAAGCCGAGGAAGGGGCCAAGTCTCACCTCCCTCCTGAGCTGCAATCGTTGATGTGAAAAGGCTGCGCCAGGCTGCACAAGATGCTGCTGGAGTACGCTTCCAACTTCGAGGTGTGGTTCCACGAGCAAGAAGATGATTTCAACGACTATGTGCTCCCAGAGGCTGGTGATGATGATGATGATGATGATGATGATGATGATGATGATGATGATAATGATGATGACGATGATGGTGAAGTGTTAAACAAGGCGGTTACCCAAGCAGAAGCTGGGCCTGATCCTGGGCTTGTGGGCAGACACGCTCTGTTCGAATATATTATCGAGGACGGCAGCGATTCTTTGGTGTTCTGCACATCGTGCTGCAACTATTTCGGTAATTCGTGAAAGGCGCACACGGGTCTGGCTCAGGGAGGCCCTGGGCGAGCGATGTCATAAGGGAGAGCTATGGAAACCACCATGCATTTCTGCAACCACAGGCACCCGCACAGCGCCAAGAAGGAAGTAAAGCTGCAGTAACCCTGATGCCCGTCGATTGCCACGAACAGAAATATGTGTCAAATCAAGAAATGTGTAGACCCGTTGGTTAATTCTGTGGTGGTTGCTCCAGTGGACGAACAGGAAGAATTGATATCGTTCATATTGTTTATATGCGTCGAGCATTCTGAAGGAATGCGGGCTGACCATGAATGAGCCAAACTTCCTGGGTCGCGCCCAAGTGGAAGGGGCAGACAATGGCGAACATGATGTGATGATGCTGACGATGATGATGGATGATGATGATGACGATGATGGTGATGGTGATGATGATGATGATGATGATGCTGATGCTGATGCTGGTGCTGATGCTGACGATGATGACCATGATGACGATGATGACGATGATGCTGTTGATGATGATGATGCTGATGATGATGATGCTGCTGCTGATGACGATGGTGAAGTGTTAAACAAGGCGGTAACCCAAGCAGAAGCTGGGCCTGATCCTGGGCTTGTGGGCAGACACGCTCTGTTCGAATATGTTATCGAGGACGGCAGCGATTCTTTGGTGTTCTGCACATCTTGCTGCAACTATTTCGGTAATTCATCGAAGGCGCACACGGGTCTGGCTCAGGAAGGCCCTGGGCGAGCGATGACACAAGGGAGAACTATGGAAAACACCATGCATTTCTGCAACCACAGGCACCCGCACAGCGCCAAGAAGGAAGTAAAGCTGCAGTAACCCTGATGCCCGTCGATTGCCACGAACAGAAATATGTGTCAAATCAAGAAATGGGTAGACCCGTTGGTGAATTCTGTGGTGGTTGCTCCAGTGGACGAGCAGGAAAAGTTGTTATCGTTCATATTGATTATATGCGTCGAGCATTCTGCAGGAATGCGGGCTGACCATGAATGAGCCAAACTTCCTGGGTCGCGCCCAAGTGTAAGGGGCAGACAATGGCGAACATGTTGTGATGATGCTGACGATGATGATGGATGATGATGATGACGATGATGGTGGTGATGATGATGATGATGATGCTGATGCTGGTGCTGATGCTGACGAAGATGACGATGATGACGATGATGACGATGATGATGTTGATGATGATGATGCTGATGATGATGATGCTGCTGCTGATGATGATGGTGAAGTGTTAAACAAGGCGGTAACCCAAGCAGAAGCTGGGCCTGATCCTGGGCTTGTGGGCAGACACGCTCTGTTCGAATATGTTATCGAGGACGGCAGCGATTCTTTCGTGTTCTGCACATCTTGCTGCAACTATTTCGGTAATTCGTCGAAGGCGCACACGGGTCTGGCTCAGGAAGGCCCTGGGCGAGCGATGTCACAAGGGAGAGCTATGGAAAACACCATGCATTTCTGCAACCACAGGCACCCGCACAGCGCCAAGAAGGAAGTAAAGCTGCAGTAACCCTGATGCCCGTCGATTGCCACGAACAGAAATATGTGTCAAATCAAGAAATGTGTAGACCCGTTGGTTAATTCTGTGGTGGTTGCTCCAGTGGACGAACAGGAAGAATTGATATCGTTCATATTGTTTATATGCGTCGAGCATTCTGAAGGAATGCGGGCTGACCATGAATGAGCCAAGCTTCCTGGGTCGCGCCCAAGTGGAAGGGGCAGATTATGGCGAACATGATGTGATGATGCTGACGATGATGATGGATGATGATGATGATGATGATGATGATGATGATGATGATGATAATGATGATAATGATAATGATGATGATGATGATGATGATGATGATGATGATGATGACGATGACGATGATGATGATGATGATGCTGATGCTGGTGCTGATGATGACGATGATGACGATGATGACGATGATGACGAAGATGACGATGATGACGATGATGATGATGATGATGATGATGATGATGATGATGATCACTTGTGGTCAGCACGCCCGTGTGGCGACGGCCTTCAGGCTCTTGTGCTCCAGGCCACTCTCATATGCGACAGGTGGTCCCGAGTACGTATGGGAAAGGGCTTGCTGTCTGACTAAGGTGGCGTTTGATCCCAATTCACATCCATGATCAAATCCTGCCTTCGCGCCAGGTTCGTGCCGCGGCAGGTGTGTCCCTTCCTGGGCCCCAGGGAGTAGCGAGCTTCTCGCCCTGGGGTTCCTGCGCGTTGGGGCCACCCGGCTTTGTTCTGCTCGGACTCCGGCTCGGTGTTGATTGAGTTGCTGGACGCCAGAGGCGCCGGTTGCTGCGATGTGGCCCTGTCCCTCACCGACGTGATGGAGACCAGGGGAGCGCTCTTCTTCCCGACGCCAGAAGAGCGCCCTCTGAGGGCCGAATGGTCACTGGAAGCCACCATCAGCTCGCAGGCGTCGCAACGGCGGGCACCTGCGCAGCAATGCCTAGGAGGTACCCTTGGCACACCCTTCGGGTCGCCTGCTTGCCACGAGCGCCAGGCCTCGCACAGGGACCCAGGAATCCTTTGAGCTGCCCCGAGCGGCGCGCACCACACAGCACACACGCGGGAGCCTTCTTCGCCGGTGGCGCCGTCTGCGCCCTCGGGGCCCCTCGCCTCCGACGTCGTCGAGTGCGAGGGCTTCATGTCAGGGTGAGCGCGGGCCTGGCGCAGGCGCCGTGCCCCCTGCCGCGGCCCGCGGCCGAGGACCTCGCGCGCCACGGCACTGAGCCCATCGGTCTCCCAACCGCCTCTCTGTTCGCTCGCTCGCTCGCTCGCTCGCTCCTCCTCCTCCGCATCCTCCTTCCTGATCTCACTTCTCGTTCCCCTTCTCCTCCTCCTCCTCCTCCTCCTCCTCCTCCTCCTCCTCCTCCCTTTCCGCCCCACCCTCCTGCCTCTTCTCCTCCTTCCCTGCTCCTCCTCTAACCCTTCGTCCAAAACCTCCTCCGCCCTGCTACACCTCCTCCTCTTTCTCCTCCTCCTTCTCCATGGTGCTCCTCCTCCGCCGTGATGCTCCTCCTCCTCCTCCTCCTCTTCCTCCATGATGCTCCTCCCGGTGGGAGTCCTGAGGATTGTCTCCACAATTGAGCACCACCAAGGCGACCTTCTTGTCCGGCCTCTGGGCGGCTACTGCTTGCAGGCCATCGTTGCCGTCGCACTGGCCAAAGGCCCGTTTAGCTGGGTTCCCGTCGCCAACATTTCTAAGAACATTGGTCTTCAAGATGACGGAGCCTCGCACAATGAATTTGGATATGTGCCCTATAAAATAATACTGCGGATGGAAAGATCCGCCACCGTTCCTGCACGGAGTGGGTTTTTGTTGAGTCTCGTCTGCTGTCTGGAACGTGTTTCAATTTGTTCTAAAGCCGACCACCCCCCGTCACCGAGGTGCCCCCCGAAACCGCCTCCCCACTCCCGAGCAGATTGGGGACATCTTCCATGCTAGACGACATGTAAAAACAATGAGGGATCGGAACACAAGCCCCCCCCCCATGGTGGTCAAAACAAGCCCCCCCGAGGGGCGCTCAAGGGGCACCCAATAGGCCCCAAAGAGGCCGCAGGGAGGCCCCCAAGCGGCATCCAAGAGGCCCATAAGAAGCCCTGAAAACCGCCACGAGGCGCCCAAGACTCCAAGGCTTCACCTCCAAGACGTCTCAAGAGGCCTCTGAGAGACCCCGAGAGGCATACCACGAGACTCCAATCGGCATCCAAGACGCTTCTGGCCCACGGAGGCTCCCCGAGCTCTCTCATTGATGCCACATGGGCAGCGCCCCTGGGCATCGTTCCTGGATGGGCTGGTGAGGGTAGGCGAGGCGTTAATACTTCCAACTCCTTCTTGCCACGCTGTTGCAAGGCACGGTGGCGTGGTTTGCCGCAGGCAACTGGATAAATTTGCTCCTGAAATCATGATTGGGGCATCCATCAAATTACCCGCACGGTTTGGACCGCCCGTCGAATTCAATATCAAACTTCCATCGATCCAACCGTGAGCGCCAGCATTGAGGTCACCGATGATGTCGTGAGCATATCCTTGCCCATGCTGCCAATCGCCCGAGGCAAAAAAAGCATCCTGGGGCTGGAATCCCTCCCAATGTTGAGGCATCGCGTAACCGGCTAAGCTGCTCAGCAGGATTGCGTCGGGCAGCTGCCGATGAACGTCCCCTATCAAGCCAAAGCTGTCGCCGCTGAACCAGTGGAACGCAATGCCAGAGACGTACTTGGCCGATGCGCTGTGCTTCAATGTTGCGTTCGTCCAATTCATCATCAGCTCCGCGTCGCCGTCAAAGGCCAATATCTTCACGTTCGGGTGCGACTCGCTCAATTCGGGCCCCAGGTGCTTGGCGATAAACTCTGCCTCCTCCTCGGGGGAGTACCTGCACGCCTCCCACTCCTTGTCGGCCGTCGGGTCGTTCTGCGGGGTGATGGCCTCTTGCCGAGCGGAGCGGGGGGAGGAGTAGTAGTAGTAGTAGTAGTAGTAGTAGTAGTAGTAGTAGTAGTAGTAGTAGTAGTAGTAGTAGTAGTAGTAGTAGTAGTAGTAGTAGTAGTAGTAGTAGTAGTAGTAGTAGTAGTAGTAGTAGTAGTAGTAGTAGTAGTAGTAGTAGTAGTAGTAGTAGTAGTAGTAGTAGTAGTAGTAGTAGTAGTAGTAGTAGTAGTAGTAGTAGTAGTAGTAGTAGTAGTAGTAGTAGTAGTAGTAGTAGTAGTAGTAGTAGTAGTAGTAGTAGTAGTAGTAGTAGTAGTAGTAGTAGTAGTAGTAGTAGTAGTAGTAGTAGTAGTAGTAGTAGTAGTAGTAGTAGTAGTAGTAGTAGTAGTAGTAGTAGTAGTAGTAGAAGTAGTAGTAGTAGTAGTAATACTAGTAGTAGTAGTAGTAGTAGTAGTAGTAGTAGTAGTAGTAGTAGTAGTAGTGGTAGTAATAGGAGGAGGAGGAGGAGGAGGAGGAGGAGGAGGAGGGAGAGGAGGAGGACCAGTGTAAACCCAACACTCGTCAACGATGTTGCACCACACTCTCCCTCCAAGCTCACTCCTCATATGCCCCTACAAGAGTTCATTGGTACTGAAAGAAATTCACCGTTGGAAGACAACCGACTGAAAATCCTGAACCCTGCCAGAATCATGCCTGAACGTTTAACGCCACGGATGAACCTAACTGTTGCGTCGTGACGATCCTGATTGATTCGTGCCAGAAAGACCATTCCTAGGACTTCAACACCGCGAGTGAACTTAACTGCTAACCCCTGTTATTCCTTCATCGTTCCTAAATATCAACTCTGGGACGTTGGTCGTTTTGATCATTGCAACTGCTGTAAACTCTGAAACGATTTTGCGCGGTCCTAAAGGGAACCACAGTTTGAACACCAGCCGTCTTCCATCCGTGAATCTCTTGCAATAGTTAAAATGAGTATGCGCGACGCTAAAGCTCTCGCGGCTGTTCATCCGTGTCTACCATGAGAACAACCTTCGCAGCAGGCCCTAAAATACTGCTGTTCCCCGCCACCGCGAGGAGACGCGGAGCTTTTACATCGAACATCGCAGGCACTGGATCTGCTAGGCAAACCACCGCTCCGTCGGGCCCCTGGCGCGGGCCCTAGGATCTGCCCCATGTTCTCCACGTCCCGAAGTTAGTCCAGTAGGGTCGGCCACGCGACCTTCGCTGCCTGAGTGTCCTGCGCGTTCAGGTTGATCGCGAGAACTCCCTTGCGCTCCATGCCCTGATCGCCGCCCTCCTTGGCCGAGCGGGCCTTCTTGCGCTTGCAGTTGAGCATCTGGGCGCCGAGCTGACGCGGGGTCTGCTGCTCCGCCGCGGTCGCCCAGAACTCCGCGAGCGTCTTGCGGCCCCCGTCGCGCGCGCGGCTGCCGTCGGGCGCGACCTCGCCGATGGCCCCCCTGATGATGCGCGCGAAGAGGGCGACGTGAGGTGGGCATCCTGATGTCCAAGCCACCGTCTCGCTCTGTTCTGTTTTTCTTTGAGCTCCTTGCTGTCGTCGCCGTAGCTCTCGTCGCCCGCGACGCAGGCTTGGCCTAGCCCCTTCGCCCTTCGCCCACGAAATGATTGCGGTAGGCGCTCGATTCCAGCGTCGCCGCGCGCCTCTCCAGCCCCGCCGCTAGCTTCGCCATGCCCTGCGCCATCTGTTCCACGCCGTCCTTCTTGCTGGCCTTCCTCTCGGGCTGGGCCGCCTCCGACCCTTGGGCGCCGCGCTTCGGCGCTGTCATCCACGCAGGTAAAGCGAGCGCCGACGCGCCGACCACCTTGCAATCTGACTCTGGCTGGGGCGGCGCGGGGTCGGGGAGGCTTGACAGCCAATGGCAGGTGGGGCTGAAGGCGCAGACGTAGCTCATAATTGCCCCAGTATGTTCGCAAATCGGACACCCGCTGCTACCTGGCCCGGTGAACTGCGCGCTCGAAGAGCCCCCCCGGGGATCGCAGCAACCCAGGTATAGCACTCTGTAGATGCCTGATGGCGGTGACCTGTGCGGCGCGCGCCCAGCTGCGCACTGCGCGCGCGTTCAATGGCGCGAGCGCATGTGCTGCGTTGAGTGCTCGATGCCTGCGTCGCAGACGAGCTGCGAGCGCGCCCCCCGGCTTCGGACTTTGCCCCGCGCCCCGCCCCCTTTCAGGCGAGAGGCCCCTCCGTGCGCGCGCCCTCCTCGCCACCCGCCCCCTCGGCCCCTCCCTCGAAGCCAGGCGGAGCGATCTCGCGCGAGAAAACCGAGGCGCGATGCTTGGCGAAGTCCAGGGCGGTGAATTCGCGAGCCATCTCCTCCCCCTCGAGTAATTTCCAGGGGGGGGGGGGGGGGCGGGGGCATGGCGAGCGGCAGCTCCTCGTGGTCATGAACGGCAGCAGCATCGGCCTGGATGCCGGCGCGCATTTGCAAGAGTCAGGGGGGGGGGGGGGGGGGCGCATTCGAAGCGAGGGCCGGGTCGGCGGGGCAATGTCCCCGATCCCCCGATTCGAAATCGAGGAGAGAGAACAGGGCTGCCCATATCTGCCCGTGCATCTGTAGGCGGAGCGCCCACGCCTAACGCCAGGCCAGTCGACGGGCGCGCGGCTCGGCTGCGCGCGGAGCCACGCGCCAAAAAGCAAGAACCTGCGAATTTCAAGGCTTCTGCTGACGCACTGGCCCCATCCAGGAGGCCGACCCGCCCGTGGCGATGGGGCCCAGCTTAGCAAAGCGAGCAACCAAGCGTGAATATTAGTGCACGCTCAAGCAGAAGCACACCACGGCAGACAACATCGCGTTCTGGACCAGTGACAGAAAGAGAGCGCGCTTCCAGCGCCGCGGTATTCGCAGCGACCGCACCCCCCAAACCATAGATAGCTGAACTCGTCGCCGATATGCGCCGCTCCAGCTCGTGGTTCGCATCCTGCGCAGGTCAAACCACTGGCCCAAGACAGCGTGCGACGTCAACTGAAGTGCCCGCCGCTCGTCCTGCTTTGCCCCGCCATTGCTTACATGCGGTCACCTCTCGGCCGCAGAAATAAAAACTCGCAACCTGTTTGTTCCTGTTCTGCCTGCTTCGTGCCATCCAGGGCCAGGGCAGCGCCCGGGACATGAACGGCCTTCTTCAGCTGCACTCGTGCCTCACGCATGGCGCTGCCCCATTGAGGGAGTAGCGCGCGGCGGAGATCGTCGGCGCAATCGCGAAGGAATAAGCAGGCCTCATCATCATCAGGCATTAAGCCTCGGGGAAGAGACGCCCCAGACTTCAGACTTCATCTGCGTCGCGGCTGCCCGGAAGGACGAGCCCGGGAAGGCGCTCGCGAGGAGCGGGCCCCCCATTAAGCCTCCAGCGCTCGGGTTCACGTTGAAGTTGCCTTCGTCTCCTTGCATCTCAATCACCCCGTCGCGACAGAGACTCCTGCGTAGTTTCCAGTCCTCTGGTTCGGCGATATCCTCCACCGTCGAGTCGGCAGCTGCCCGGGAGGCGCTGCCGAACGCGATCGAAAGGCCCCTCGTCGCGCTAGCGAAGCCCACGCCCTGGAAGACGAGGGCGTCGTGCCTATTCGGGCGCGCTTTTCCCTGATGCTCTTCGCTCATTCACGGCGCGCGCGCGTCAATATTGATGCGTCGCGGATGCTGTGAATTGCAGCGCTTCGTGGCTGCGTTCTTAGTGTTTTTTGAATATACATGATTAGACACGTTTAGACACGTTTAGACATCTTTTAAGACATGATTAGACATGTTTAAACACGTCGTATCGGAAAAATAGACACGAGTGCATTTTAGACACGGATAGACACGTTTAGACACGAAATAGACACGGATAGACACGGAAACGCAACGACTCGTTTAGACACGAATCAAACACGTAACGAACCATGTGTAAGGACTGACAACATCATACACGGACATGCGCGCATGAAGGTCGGGCAGTGGTTGGCCCAGCAGGGGGCGTCGATGGCAGAGCAATGCCGCGAAAGAAGCTCGGGCATGGAATCTATGTTGGGATTGCTGGCGTCTAAATGGGGTCGGGGCAGCTGGGGCGCTGAAGTCGCGGAGTAGGTGGGAAGCGGGGCGATGGGCAGATGCATTTGAGATGGAACCCGAAGGGGGAACTGAAGGAGGACGAGAACAGGGAACGGGGAAGGAAGAGGAGGAGAAGCAGGAGGACGATGATAATGACAAGGAGAAGGATGGCAATGACCAGAGAGCGCGCGCAGGATTACCATCACCATCGTCATCCCGACGTCATCATCGGCATCGTCGTCATCGTCGTTGTCATCGTCCTGGTCGCGATCCGCCCTCAGCATCCCCGTGTTCATCCTCCGCCTGCCCCCCCTCCTCCTCATGTTCCTGCCCCATGTTGCTGCTGCAGCTGTTGCTCCTCCTCCTCCTGGGGATATAATTCCCCCCCCTCCTCCTGTGGCTCCTCGTCCTCCTCCTCCTCCCCCTCGTCATCCTCGTCCTGCTCATCCTCCTCCTCCTCCTTGCCCTCCCCTCTGTCATCTTTCACTGGCCAGCCAACATGCTGTAATCTGCGATATCAGGGGCACTAGCCACCTGCCCATGCCGAGCTGATGGCGCATTTGCGAGCGATTCCACGGCATGGCATGCTATGTATTTTACGCACGTTTAGACACGAAATATACATGCGAACATAGACATTAGACACGTTTAGACAGGTTTAGACACGGCAGAATAGACGCGGCATAAAATGTTAGACACTGCTTGAAACAATAGACACGTATAGACACTCGAGCACGCCGTGCAAGCGAGAGCGCCGCGCGTCTATTCATGTCTATAACTGGTTGTTTTAGACACTCGCGCACCTCTCTCGAACGAGAGCGCCGCGAGTCTATACGCGTCTAAAGCAAAATAGACACGTCTTCCAGGGCGTTGGACTGGCGCAATCTCCCAGACATGCACTGCGTGACCAGAACTGCCCCTTCGCATCTTCTGCGTCTTGCGGAGCCGTGCGCTTGGGGCGCAGCCCCCGCGAGCTTAATCTCCCGGCGAAAAAAAAAAACTTGCTGATGGACGGCAGCGCGTGGATAGCTCGTTTGCCCAGTGCGCCCATCTTCGAACTTCCCCGCGTCAGCCCGCGCCCCGAGCTGTGCGACCAGTAGAGCGGAGCCACATCAGCTTGTCTAATCGTGGCCAATCCGAGCAATGTCACTTCCTTGAACATATCCATCTGCGCACCACCCCCATCGCGCCCCAGGCGCGAGTGCTCTGCCTTGGTCGCCTTGTCGGCCGAGAAGTGAAGGCCCCGCAACTCAGCGGGTGAAATGCCCACTGGCACTGCCCTTCTCTCCGTAGTCTTGCGAAAGTCAGGGATGAGGTCAGCGTGGCCCTCCGCAACTCGATAAGCGCGCTCGCTGACCTCCCGAGCCGGCACGACAGGGGGTGGTGGGGCGTCTCGTCGGCCCCGCCGCTCGGCCCATTTGACCTCGGTGACCATCGCGCCGCCGTGGCCGCCCCTCCAGCTTCCAGACGTCGGGCCGCGCGTCCTTGCTCAATGTAACGATGCCAAGTCGTCGCCCATCGCGATGTCGAGCGCCGAATCTGCAGCGAGCAGCTTGCCGAGAGAGCCGAGCGGCCTCGTGCATTCGGCGGCGTCGCCAAGCTTCTCGAACCTGTTCCATCAACAGCTCCTTCGCCATAATCGCCGGCCCCTTGCGCTGCCGCTGAAGCGCGCGAGAGAACCCCCTCAGTTGTTTCTCTATGTCGTTCAGTTTGGCTGAGGACGGGTCGGCCGCGTAGCCGCGAGCACGTCGATGTTCAGTGCGTTGCTCAAAGTGGCGTCGGCGCTCAGCGCAATCATCTGGATTGGGCGCGCGCGGCGCCTGAGAGAAGAACTTCGCCCCCGAGGATGTCATGATTGCTGCTGAGGCTTCCCACATGTCATCAGGGGCGTTCTTATTAGCCAGCTCGCGTAGATGTTCATCATTCTCTGCTGGTTCGGTGAGGAAGGCCCCGAGAAAATCCTGCTTCTGTTCCCCCCGTAAGATGGCCGCCATCATCGCGTCGCCATTGAGCCTCGGAGGTGGGGCTGGTGGGAGAACGTCCGCATCCTTTTCGCAGCCGATTTCCAATAAAACGGGGATGTGGTCCCTCGGCGGAATTCCTCGAATCGGGTTGTCGCCAAGGTCTCGGGCGAGATGGCATCTGCTCAAGCGTTCCAGCCAGCCTCGGGGAAGAAACCAGTAGTCTAGCATGCTGCCCGTGGACGGTGTGTTCAACGACCAGTAGGTGTACGCAAAGGAGCTGTAAGAGGTCGCCGAAGCCATTTTTTGCTCCATCAGCAAATGCCGAACTGCCTCGCCAGCGCCGTTGCGCCTTCGCCCTCGAGATCGAGTGGGCCCCATTGCCGCGCAGCGCGGTTCAATCCAAATTCCAGCCTTCACCTGTGCCCCGATGCCGTCGTTTATGCCCGCATAGAACAGCGGGAGTGTGCGGCAGGGGAACGCCTGCAGGACTGAGCGCCACCAGCGAGCAAGGGCCTTCACACTCTCGTGGTAGACTCCGTTCTCTTTGTGCGACCGTGGCTGGGAAGGAAAGTAGAGCACCCCGTAGGTGATGTCGATGGCTCTTTTCTGCACACGTACCGCCATGCCTCGGCCAGCCAGCTGCTTGGGTGGGGGCCACGTTTGTCGCACGTGTCGGTCTTTGTAGCCTGCTCGTAAGATCACCGCACAGCCCGTCGCCGCCGTGGTGAGAGCCCCAGGCTGGTGAACTGCCTCAAGGACCGTGCGGTCAGCCACACGACTCCGAAGAATACCGTCAGCTTTCCTGCACACCGTCTGTGTGCCACACAATGATCCCGCCTCGTGCGTCGTCGTTTGGTGAAAAATCTCCTGCGATCTCAACCCACTCGCCCACATAGGATTTTATATCCAATCATTCTCGGTGCGGTGCCCAGGGTCGGCGCCATCTGCAGCGGCTGGCGGGCGCCGAGGCCGTCGCGAAGGCAACGGGCTGTGCGGCGCGACGGTGTTGAGAGCCCCCCCCAAACCTGGCAAAATGCTTCAGCGCAGGGCGCTGGAGGAGGAGGAGGAGGAGGAGGAGGGTGGAGTAGGAGGATGGAGGAGGGAGAGGAGGGAGAGGAGGGAGAGGAGGGAAAGGAGGGATGAAGGAGGGAGGGGGGGTTCCACCTGGTTGTGTGCCACCCCCCTTCCACCCCCTATCCCCATCTCGGGGAGGCAGCGTGGACAAAAAACTGTGACGTCGCGCCTTTTTCACAACGTCGACCCGCTCCTGGAGCCCTCTTGTTTGGTTTTAATTTTTTTGCTTTGTTTGTTATCATCATCGGCACGGCCCGGCCCCCGGAGGCTGAAACTCGCCACAAACGCTCCGTGGTGATTTCCTCACGACGCGAGGGAAGAGCATACTGCTACGCATGAGATGGCTGCCAATGGGAGCGGCCAATGAGGAGGCTGTGATGCCTCTTTTGATCATAGAGCCGGCTATGATGCCCACTCGTGCCCACCCCGTCCCGTCTTCAGGGACTTCGCATCCCCCCGTGATGGTGGGATGGGAAGACGGGCCGCCACCACCGGCACTGCACGCACGGTGCCAGGCTCGTGGGGACCTGCCCCCGCGGCCCCAGCTCGGGGAGGCCTCGCAGACCTCCCCCCCCTGGGAGCTGCCCCCCCTGGTGGCCGTGGCACTGCCCGAGCGGCGGGGGACTGGCCGCCAAGGCAGCCCACGGGGCGGCGGACCGGGGGCCTTGTGCCCACGCCGCTGGAAGGTGCAGTGCGCACTGCAGTTTTCGATGGTCCTCCGAACGTGTGCCAGCGCCAACCTGTGCTTGTCCACCGATGCCCTCCAGCACGACGCAGGCGGTGCGATGAGGGCGGAATTGGGCGGCGCGCTGCTATCGGCGGAGCTGGGCGGGGCCAATCCTGGGGATCATCGAACTTTTTGAGCCGCCCCGCTGCGCACTGCACCTCCCCGCGCCGCCTCCGGTCCCGTCGTCGACGATGCTCGTTCGACGCTGCGCCGTAGGCAAGTTGGTCCGAAGAGCCCCTGGGGGGCGAAACTTTCTCGTTCTCGTCATCGCTCGGACGTCCACTCGCTCCGTGCGTGCATGTTTGTCGCGAGCCGACCGAGATGCTATGTTTGTCGCGAGCCGACCGAGATGCTCCCGAGGGCCCTCGCCGATACAAAATGCACTCGTCCGAGCCATGCCGAGCTTCTCGCTTGAGGCCCGATCCACAACAGGTGCAGCGGCGCGGCAACGGCGCAACGGCCTAGCGGACCGAGCCGGCCCGAGCGCAGCCGACCGCGACGCGGCCGCGGGTGGCTTCGAGAGTCGCGAGAGGCGGGGGGAAGGGCGTGCGGCACGCGCGGCGTGCTCGTGCTCGTGGGCGCCGAGCTGCACTCCTTGGGTAAGGATCGGTTGGGCCTGCCCGCTGGTCGGAAGAAGTGTGTAGAGCCATGAAGCAGGAATCGGCGGCGAGCGAGGGGGGGAAGCGAGGAGGAGAACGCCTTCTCAGAAGGCGGCGGAGCCTCCCAGAAAGCCTCTGGCCTTCTGAGAGGTTCTCTGCGTCTTCGGGGACGGCTTAGAAAACATCTCAAAGAGCCGGGGGACTTCCGAGACTTGGGAGAAGGCCCGCCCCTTCTCACTTCTCTTCCTCCTCCTCCTCCTCCTCCTCCTCCTCCTCCTCCTCACCCTCCTCCTAATTACTCCTCCTCCTCCTAATTCCTCCTCCTCCTCCTCCTCCTCCTCCTCCTCCTCCTCCTCCTCCTCCTCCTCCTCCTCCTCCCCCTCCCCCCCTGGGCTCGCCGTTCAAGGAAGGCGCTGGAAGTAGATTGGGCGTCCGCCCGTCCCCTGGAGACGAAGGAGCAAGGAAAGCCACCCGATCCTCGAGGTAGGGAGGCGCTTGAAGTAGACTTGGATCTGGGAATCCAAAAACACTGCCTCCGAGTTTCTTCATAAGCGTCGGGGGGGCGTCACCCCCGCCGACAGCCCCACATCGACCACCGTCGCGGGCATCCACCGCGTGCCGAAGGCGCTCCGACCCCCGTCGCGGCGCGACGACGAGGCGAGGTTGACCCCCGTCGGGGGGGTACCCCCCCACGCTTATTAAGAAACCCAGAGTACTTTCAACAACGACCGACGCAGAAGAATGGCCCTTCGCTGGAGTGACTTCTGGTGCGGGCTCTCTGGGGCCCCTGATCGGTGGATGCGCTGCGGAAGCAGCAGTTTGCGCGCCCAGGTTTGGCTCCCCTGCGACCCCCCTGGAGCTGCGCACCAGAGGTCACTTTTGCCCAGGGTCACTCTTGCGTATATAGTCGCATCAAAGGCAATACGGTCAGTAACTGTTGGATAGCGCGTCGAGCCGCAGGTTCTGGCCCACTGGCCCCCCCCCTCTCTCCTGTGGCCGACGGGAACCCAGGGTCTCAAAGCCGGTGGAACACCAGTTGGGGCTTGGCCGTGGATGTCACACCGACGTCCTCATCAGACAAGGAGATATCCAGGGCCTGACGCCTCCCGGGCGCACTTCTCGACCAAAGCCCCCACCGTGCGGTGCGCGCCGTGGGCGGAAGGCGCGAGTCCGCCTCGTCTCTGCCCACGGCCACAGGCCAACCAACATACAATCATGGCACTGCCCGAGGGAACGCTGAATCCACCGATCTGGCGTGCGAGCTTACAAAAGCGTAGACTTGTGCTCGCTGAGCCTTCGCACTTTCTTGAAGAGGGGTTCGCATTTTCGCTTTGAAGAGGGGGGGGGGGGGGCGTGTCCCGCTCTTGGGGGGAGGGGGGGGCCTTGGTTTCGCTCTGGACGGGGGGGTGGAGGGGCGTGTCTCGGTTTCGGGGAATGGATCGTGGAGGAGACGAGGGAGAGGGGGGGGGGGGGCGCGTCCAGGCGTCGGACAGCGGAGCCCTGGAAAGGAGGAAGGGTCGTGGAGGACGGTGGGGTGGGGCCGTGTCCCGGTTTCGGGGAGGGGAACCCTTGGAAGGGGAGCGGGGGGCCCGTGCCCCGGTTTCGGGGGCGGGGGGGTCCCTGGATGGGGTGGGGGCTCTGGAGGGGGAGGTGAGGCTGGTCCGCGCAAAGAGCGCGTGCGCGCGTGCGTGCGCGCGTGCCTGCGTGCGTTTTTTTTTTTTTTTTTTTTTTTTTTTTTTTTTTTTTTTTTTTTTTTTTTTTTTTTTTTTTTTTTATAAAAAAAAAAGATGCGGATAATCTGCCGAACCCAGGCCCGCTGTAGCACTTCAGGGATAATGACATCCCAGCAGAGGAGAGCCCACTGATACAAAGGGTCACACCAGGCCGAGACTTCAGGATTTGGGATTCCACCACCCTGTAGGCATGTAGACAGCCATGCTGCGCCCTGCTTGCCAGGCTCGCACCGGGCACCCCTGAGGGCGCGTCTCGTAGCATGCACAGGCGGAGGGGGGGGGGCCGTGAAGACCAACTCCGTAGGCTAGCGCTGCTGCCATCGCCTGCTTGGCTAATGTATCAAAGAGGGGGCCCGCCTTACGCATGCGCCGAAATCGAACTTGACGAGCCTTCATCTTTCCGCCCCGAACCCTGATGCGATTGTACCGAATCGTCTCCCCAGATGCAACCTCCGCCCCGACGACCTCGAGTGCGTCGACGACCCGGTAGCCCAGTGCACCAATGCGACGACAAACCTGCTCGCCATACCGAAGGCTCGAGCTAGTGACTGTCATGTTCCGCGTGGCTGCGCTAAACTCGATATCGTCTAAAGTCGCAGCTAGCTCCGAGAGAACGTCGCGCGCGTGCTCCACAACGTGCCTGACCGTCGATACTAGCTGGACAGTAATATCATCAGCGTCCAGAGGTATAGACCGTTCAACATGACACGCGAAGGTCATCAAAAAAGCCAACGGGGCTGAATAGAACGAGCTACAACATGAACGCTGCTAGGCTGCAGCCTGGCAAGATGCCTCGCGCTGCCCGCGCAAGCTCCGAGCAGGCACCTCCCCGCCCAAGCCTTCTGCTTGCTCCGTGCATCTGCAAAGCCAGACGCGACATCGAGTCGAGCCACGGAAACCTCGCCGAACATCTGCTCCTATACGATCAACCTCGAACCAATGTTGTCGAATGCCTTTTCCACGTCGACAATCGCGCGCGACGCAACAGCATCGCCAGGGCGACGCGGGCACCTGTCTTGCGATTCTCCCTGCGGCGACGCGCGCGCGGCAAGATCCGCGGCGCACGTGCCGGCGCCTAGCGCTCGATACCCACGCCCAAGAGTAGAAACCCACTGCCGTACACATGTAGTCCGAGACTTCGCCGATACTCGGTAGAGCGACGCGAGCAACGCGATGGGCCTGCATCCCCCTGCGGGCTTCCCAAGGAGGAGTATGCGGACATACTGCATAGCGCTGGGCCCAAGAGACCACTGCTCGCATATGTAGACCACGCAGTCTGACATCGACAGCGCCTCATGACTGAGGATGGCCCAATGACGGGGTCTCAAAAAAGTCGGCCCCACTGCGGTCCTGGCTGGGAAGCTCATGGAGGCCCGACGGAGCACGCGCGTGCCCATGGGCGGCATCCTCGGCCCCGAACCCCGAGGGCGCGCGAGCTCACCTCGAAGCCCATCAACGCACGCTGGCTCGCCGGCCCCGTCCCAGATGTCAGCCCAGAAGTCCACCTGAGCGCTCGCGACGTCGGAGGCGCGGCTGGAGGGGCGGGCCCAGGGAGGCGCGCCCCCGCGACAGCTTCCAGCCTTTCGGCTCCGTCCAAAGATGCACGGGCCGCGAGCGATGTCCCAGGCAATCTCGCAACGCTGGTCTCTCTTTTCGCCGCGCCCGCGCACGCGCTCGCGTGCAAACCTAGCCAAAGCGGAAGCCAGACTCAGCGGCAAACGCGCATGAGGGCACTGAGCCTGGTTGAAGATGCCGATCAAATACGACGACGCCTCCAGAACAAGACCAGCTGGGAGGCAACCTGCAAGGCGGCGCATGCGCCCTTTCCCCGCTCTCAAATCACGCATCGGCTGCCACGCTGAGCGATGCCTGCCTAGGGGCACGCAGCAGAAGTTGACCACCGCGTGCGCGACGTCCTCGATGCGACGCTGCAGCAGCCTCAAAACAAGCGACGCCGAGGTACCTGCCAGCTTTTCGCGCGCCAGCGCGCCCTCCGCCGTGACACGATGATGCTCGATGCAATTCCCGCGGCCCCGACGACAAAACGGGATCTTCGAGCTGAAAACCAAAACAAACTCTCGTTCGGCCCCTTGAAGAAGATGACGATGCAAGCCGTGAAGTCCCTGCTGTGGCGTTTCAGCAGCGCCTGGTCCGAATTGAACATCGGCTTCAACCCGCTCTGTCCAGGAATACTGCGGGTCGCCGAGCTCCACCCGCGCCTCGTCGGAGTCGTCCACTTCCACCTCGGGCTGCTTGCTGGGCTTAGCGGGGAAAACCGCCGGCCCGCGCGCGCGCGCCGCGCGCTGCGCCCTCGGCTTCTGTCCCAGCGCCGCTGTCCTTGGATCGTGCGATCGGGGGGCGCATGCGTGGAATCTCCTCGGCTTGCCCATCGTCGCCGACATGCTGCCGCTGGCCGACAAATATCCGATGACAGTGCGACCCCCTTTCTTCGATGCCCTGCGCGAGCCCTCATCCGCAACGACCAAATGGCCATCGACCTGGGGCGCGACGCCGGATTCGCCCAAGACCGCGCGGCATGGGTTGGGGTTGTTCCAGCCGCCGCCGATGACGCGCGGGACGCGGTAGAAACGCAATGATTCGCCATCGCCTCAAGTCGGGCCACGCCGTCGCGCGCCGGACCCATTTCTTCCCGCAAGCAAATGGAGCCAGCAATCGAAACACCTCGGGCGCCTCCGTGCATGCGCGGCACAACGCGCCGCGACGCAGCGAGCACGCGATCGCTGACATGAGAAAGACTGGGTTGGTCGCCCCGATGTGGCTTCACAGAAAAAGCCCAACTCTGGGAGGCGCGCATCTGTGATCGGACCTGTTCGGGGCGTTCTTTTTGGTTGTAAAATGGGCCAAGACAGCGCTTGCGCAATTGCCGACAGCAAGCGCGCGCCGCGTGCCCCGTCCGGGGCGCGCATGGGCGGGCGCGGGCAAGGCCGAGGTACCTGCCAGCCTTTCGCGCGCCAGCGCGCCCTCCGCCGTGACACGATGATGCTCGATGCAATTCCCGCGGCCCCGACGACAAAACGGGATCTTCGAGCTGAAAACCAAAACAAACTCTCGTTCGGCCCCTTGAAGAAGATGACGATGCAAGCCGTGAAGTCCCTGCTGTGGCGTTTCAGCAGCGCCTGGTCCGAATTGAACATCGGCTTCAACCCGCTCTGTCCAGGAATACTGCGGGTCGCCGAGCTCCACCCGCGCCTCGTCGGAGTCGTCCACTTCCACCTCGGGCTGCTTGCTGGGCTTAGCGGGGAAAACCGCCGGCCCGCGCGCGCGCGCCGCGCGCTGCGCCCTCGGCTTCTGTCCCAGCGCCGCTGTCCTTGGATCGTGCGATCGGGGGGCGCATGCGTGGAATCTCCTCGGCTTGCCCATCGTCGCCGACATGCTGCCGCTGGCCGACAAATATCCGATGACAGTGCGACCCCCTTTCTTCGATGCCCTGCGCGAGCCCTCATCCGCAACGACCAAATGGCCATCGACCTGGGGCGCGACGCCGGATTCGCCCAAGACCGCGCGGCATGGGTTGGGGTTGTTCCAGCCGCCGCCGATGACGCGCGGGACGCGGTAGAAACGCAATGATTCGCCATCGCCTCAAGTCGGGCCACGCCGTCGCGCGCCGGACCCATTTCTTCCCGCAAGCAAATGGAGCCAGCAATCGAAACACCTCGGGCGCCTCCGTGCATGCGCGGCACAACGCGCCGCGACGCAGCGAGCACGCGATCGCTGACATGAGAAAGACTAGGTTGGTCGCCCCGATGTGGCTTCACAGAAAAAGCCCAACTCTGGGAGGCGCGCATCTGTGATCGGACCTGTTCGGGGCGTTCTTTTTGGTTGTAAAATGGGCCAAGACAGCGCTTGCGCAATTGCCGACAGCAAGCGCGCGCCGCGTGCCCCGTCCGGGGCGCGCATGGGCGGGCGCGGGCAAGGCCGTGGCGGCTCCGGCGCCCGCGGCGGAAAACCCCCGCCCGTGGTTTTGACGCCGTCGCCTTGCGTCGACGCCCCCCGGGGATCTTGTGGCATGGGTCAGTCCAAACCCGGGTCAGTCAGGCCTTGCAGAATCCTGCTAAATCCTGCAGGATCCTGCGCCCAAGCCCGGGTCAACGCCAAAGATCCTGCAAGATCATGCAGGGCCCTGCGCTCAAACCCGGGCCAGTGCGACCCTGGCCCTGCAGGGCCCCGCAAGATCCGGCGTTCTGGCTGACCCCCGTTTGCGCCGACCCCGGGCTCTTGAGCCCCGAGCCCCGAGTGCGCGCCCGTGGCCGGGCGCGCGCGAGATTCTGGGCAAGGCCGCGCGACGGCCTGGGAACGCGCGCGGGCGCGCTCGCCAGCGCCCCCCACCCGCCCGCCACATTGCGGAGGGGCGGGTGCCGGCTCTGGCCCGATTGGAAGCGACGACGCCGCGGAGGCTTGAGCCAAAATGGCGACGGACCACGTGCCCCCGCGCCCTACTCTCCCCCCTCCTCAGCTCACTGTCGCCCACCGATTGACCCCCCCTATTGACCCCGCCGCGAACTCGCCTCCCGCCTCCGCCCTCGCTCGCGTCGCCCTCCCCATCGCCACCCCCTTGCCCTCCGCCCCCCGCCGTCCGTTCGCCCATCCCCCTCCGCGCTCCCATTATGTCCTTCCTTATGTGGCCCCCTCTCCCGCCCCCGTTCCCCGCGCCCGCCGGCCTCCCTCTCTCCCTGTCAGGATATACTCGTCTCTGCCACGCTCGCCCCCCGAGATCTTCGCCCCCGACCCCCGCGCCCCCGCCGCCCTCTCTGCCCCTTCCAACCCTCCAGAAACAAACGAAAACGAAGCGTGAAGGAATTTAGATGCAGTTTCCTCCGCTCCTGCGCAAATTGGGCACCGCCGCCTACCGCGGCCAACCTTTGGCCGATTCTATCGGCGGCTGGGAGCGAAGCCCCAAGTCGCCGAGGCCGCAGAAGTTCCCGGGGGCCAGGGGCGATTTCCCATGGCCCGATCGGCGCGTGAAATTTCGGCGGGCCGCTTTGCCAGATGCGTTCCAAAATTCTCGTCGCCCCGATGCACCAATCAGGCCTGGGATTTTTACCCGCATGGTCTTCTCATTTTCCGGAATCCCCCGCGGCCCTGGAAAGTGGGCGAACGCACGCGGGAGCCCCCGCTGGGATTGCAGGCGAAGCTCCACATGGTGCACAACCTGAATGAGACGTGCGACAACATTACCATGGGGGGGGGCCTCCGCGCCGGGGGCATGCGCGGGGCTGCCGCGCGGAACGCGATCTGTTCAAACGGAAGCGGACGCTTGCGCGAATACGCTATGCGCGATGATGACTGCCCCTACTGGGCTCGTAGGTGGCGCCCCCGAGAGGGCGCCGTCCGCCGGGCAGAGCGCGCCGAGACGGGCGCGGAGACGCCGCGGGAACTCCAACTGTAGCGCGAAGTGCACGGCCGCGATCTCCGCGAGGGGCGCGCCGACGAGGGCAGACGCATTGGGGCGCCCCCGCGAAGGCCGCGGGCGGGGGCCCCTCGCCGGCGTGAGCCGCGGGAAAAGCGCGCCGCCATGGTTGCGGACGCGCTTGCCCCCCCCCCCGGGGCCCGCGGGGGGGCGGGGCCCGTTGCGGGCCGCGGTCCGCGCAAGGGGCGCGCCGACATGAGCGCGGAGACGCTTCGGGTAGCCGCTGCTGGGGCCGCAGATGAAGCCCCAAGTTGGGTGGCATCGACGGGCCACCAGGAGCAAGCAGCAGGCAACGCAGCAGAGGCGGCTGCGAGCGGAGGAGGGCGGGGGGGGGGCGGATAGAGGAGAAGGACGCGCGGCGCAGCGGAGGGATCACAAAGCACCTACCAACGAAAGAAGATAGAAAAAGCAAGCGGCACCGACGAAAACAAATCCTTGCCATAATTCTACATCCGGGAAATGGATTGGTGTAACATACACTCCTCCGAAACTCCTGCCATCGTAGCGCCCGTGGGCCCAGCGATGCAGTCCGAGATGAAAGCCTTCCAACCGTTGCGAGCGCGCCACTCTTCTGCGGGGCGACGGCCGTCTCCTTGAACTCGAAGTTCTTGCGGCGCCACCAGATGAGCGCCCGCGGCCCCCTCCTCCAGGAAATCCTGCAAGCGATGCCACCCGTTAGCGTTATGCGTAGAGCTCGGCGTGGAGCTCGGCCTCCGCTGAGCTCGGCGGAGAGCTCGACGATTGCCATCAGGCCGCGGTGTTCCAATGTGTGCGACATCACCTGGCCTTCCACCTTCACCTGAAGTGCCCGGAGACTCGATAGTTGAACTGACAGGTATACCCACTCACAACGATCGCCTCTCGCCGCACACGCAATGTGCATGTCCTGACCTATAGTGAAGTTGTCCACTAGGAGGCATGTCATCCAGGGACCCAGGGAAAGAGCAGCCCCATTGAACAACTTCGACGTCGTACGTACAACATTGGAACCAATCCTGCTCCATTTTCTCACCCTCGCCGCCATCAGCGTACAACTGCTGATCCCAGGTTGCGGGTCCAATAGCTTCTGGATGAGACGATCCTACGCGCGGTAGTGCTGACCGGGCTGCAAACGGCGCTCGAGGCGGCTGCGCCTTTGCCATCTGCTTCCCAACACCTGGTCCCAGGCCGTAGGTCCCATCCCTTTTGGAGGGAATGCACCTGCTGCGATGTGGCGTGGACCGCGCGGCCGATGGCGCCCTGGGCTGCGATGCCTTTGCCGCTGGCGCCTGCACTATTGGAGTGGCCTGCTCGGCCCCGCCTCCTGCCGCCTGCTGCACCTGCGCGAACTGCATCTGTAGCGATGCCAGCCAGCATGGACTCGTGGTTGCCCGCCAGGATAATTGCAAGTACCGCTTGAATGATAGTGTCCAACCGCTGCATGGCCACCTGGAGCTCAGGGGGACCACTGCCAGACGGACTTGGCTGGGCAAGCATGGCAGCTCGAGCCAAGTTGACCTCAGCCTGGATCTGCACCAGCTCACCCGCCACGATCTCGTACGCAGCCCTCTTCTCTGCGAGCTTCTCGCAGAGCGCGTCGACCACACCCTTGATCTCCTCTGCCTCTTTCGACTTGGCAATCTTTCGTTCCAAGGCACGCGCAATAGGGCGTCGGGAGTCCGCTGCGCCGTCTCGCGAAACTCGGCCTCGCCAAGGTCGAGCTTGGCATGCTTGATGAGGGCTGAAGCATCATCCAACCCCAACTTCTGAAGAGCACACAACGCTCGACGACATCTGGCGACCTCGTCGGATGATGTAGCTTCTGTATTTCCACCAGCTGCGTCGCCGGCGGATCCAGGAGGACGTGACAACGAACGCCGACGCGGCTTGCCGCTGGATGAAGCTTTGGGCACGAAACAACGATCTGGTTTCCCACTGCGATTTCTCTAGCACATGAAATAAGTACGATTGCCAACACAATTATTCGTATACCCTCATTGACGAGACACCGTGTACGGCCATCTGGGCTCGCGCGGAACATTGGACTTTCCCAAGGAACATTGGAGGCCTTCCGACCCTTCCCGTCGCTACTGCCACCCATAACGGAAGATCTCTGGCCACCGCTTGCTAAACCACGCCACGAGCCCACGAGCGTCTCCTCCTAAGACGCCGATGCCAAACAAAAGAGCGAGAGCGGACCATATCAGGCCTAGAGACAATCACACGTGTGCGACCAAACACGGGAACGCGCTCTGGCCTAGGGGCTGCTTCAGTCCCGGGCTGTGCACTGCACATGCATGCCGCGCTGCAAGCCACCTGGAGGAGGAGGAGAAGGAAGAGGAGGAGAAGGAGGAGGAGAAAAGGACTGATGACGAGCAGGATCCGCGATGTGCGATGTGTGAGGAGGCGGATGCAAGGGGAGAAGATGAGGACGACGAGGGAGGAGATGGAATGGGCAGGAAGAGGAAAGGGCAGGAGGAAGGATGGAAGGCCCACACGGGCACGCCCTTCTCGATGTACGCGGAGATCCACAGGGAGATGTAGCGGGCCCAGACTCTGGCCATCTTGCCATCCAAGCAAGGCTCCTACCCCTCTCCCACAGCCGTCCCTCTCCTCTCCTCTCCCGTCCCTTTCCCGCTCGATTCCTTCCCTCTCCTCCCCTCTCCCCCTGCCCCTCTTCCCCCACTCCTGCCCCCCCCCCCCTCCCCCCTCGCCGTCTCCTCCTCGACGTCTCCCTTTCCTCCTCCCCCTTTCTGCCCTTTGCACGACCCCTCCGACTCCCACGCCATGACCTGTAGCAGACACGCCCCAGCTCTCAGGAATGGCGCTCCCGCCCAGGGCTTCCTCGCAATCCACTTGGGTTGGTGAAGGCCCCACTGCGCCGACGACCGCTGCCGCTCGATACCTCCCTTCGATTTACTTCTACGCGCCTTTGTCAGTTGCTCCCGCTGCACTCTCGCTCGAGACTTTCTCGCAATCCAATCGAAACGGTGAAGGCCCAACTTCGACGACCACGGCTCCCGCTCGAAACCCACTCCCAATGTACTCCGAGACGCCATGGCCAAAGGTCCCCGAATTCAGGAATGGCGCTGTCGCCCAGGACGCCCTCGCGACTTAGTCACCTTGGCGAATGTCCAACTACGACGACAACGGCTCCAGCCAAACGTGCCCTCAACTTTGGAACGGCTCTCGCGCTAGACTTCGAGGCAATTCATCCAAGTTGTTGAGGGCCCACCTGCGACGACAAGGCTCCCGCTCGACGCGTGCTCCCAATTTACGCCCACGCGCCCTGTTCAGATGCGCTCGCACACTTGGGAGTGGCCCCGCTGCCCAAGACTTCCTCACTATTCGCTCAAATTGGTTAGGGCCCGGCTGCGACAATCCACTCCTAGACGCCATGGACAGAGAAGCCTCCGAAGTCACGAAAGGCGCTGTCGCGCAAGGCCTCTCGCAAATCAATCGGATGGTCAAGGCCAGCAACAACGACAACGGCTTCCGCTCGAGACTTCCTCACAACAAATTACCCCGAGACGCCTTGGTCGGAGAGGCCGCTAAACTTTGGAACGGCGCTCTCGCGCAAGATTCCCCCACAAACCATTCAGCTTGGTGGGTGCACAGCTGCGACTCGTTCGATAGGTGCTTCCGATTTACGCACGTGCCCTGGGTTCGAAAATTCCTCACAATGCGCTCAAGTTGATGAGGGCCCAGCTACGACAACTTACTCCGAGACGCCATGGACAGAGAGGCCCCCGAATTCAGGAAAAAACGCTCTCGTGCACAACCTCCTCGCTGATTCTCTGCGCGGCGCAGGCCCAACTACAACGACAACGATTCCAGCTCGATTCTTCCTGACAACATACTCGGGGACGCCATGGCCAGAGAGCCCACCAAACTCAGGAATTGCCTCGTCGCCTGGGACTTCTTGGCGATCCATCCACATGTGGCCCGAAGTGCCCGCGGGCGCGCTCGCACGACGGCCGCGGCAGAGTGCTGCGCAGACAGCATGCATTGCTCAATGCTTCTCCCTGGCGATGGTATGAGGAGCAGCCACCCGAAAAAAATAGTGGTTCATGGACAATGACGACGCGGGCGGGTACAACGGAGAGGGAGAAAACAACTGAAAATCCAAACATGTGAAATCACGCGTCCATCATCGTAGATGGCCGTCGTTGTCGTTGCCGTCGCTGCCGCTGCCATCCTCGTCGTTGTCGGCGCCGTCGATGTGATCGTTGTCGGTCGGCGTCGTCGCTGCAGTAGCTGCCGCGGCTGCCGCCGCCATCGCCGTCGCCGTCGTCTCCCATGTCGTCGTTTTTTCCTGGGCGTTTGCTGGTGCCGTTGTCGCCTCGGCCGTCCTTGCGGCGGGGCGGCAGCTGCGAGGTGGGGGCCCAGGGGAGATGATATGCGCGCTTGCTCGGGCTCGCATGCGCCCCGCCACTTTCCCGTGCGCGGTTCCCCCCGGCGCCCGCGAAGCTGCGCCGACGTGCGCGGCGCGGCCGCTGGGGAGCGGGGGCGCACGAGGTGCGCCTGCGCCAATGCCCCTCGGTCGCGCGCCACCGCGCCGGCCTGCCTGTTTGCCCGGGGCGCCGGTCACGAAGCGCCCCGGCGGAGTCCGCCAGGGGAGACGAGCGAGTCGGGAGGAGGAGGTGGTGGAGGGGAAGGATGACGAGTGGATAAAAAGTGTATTTTTCCATCGGCGCGCGCTCTCTGCGGTCAATCGTCCGTCTGCGGGTCAAGCCACGCATGCAAACAGAAGGAAGCAAAATAAGCGAAGAGGAACTGCGGCGGGCACTCTGCACGAGGGGCCCGTAGTCTCTGGGGGCGCGCGCTCCCGTCGAAATCGGACCATCGCGATTCGAACGAATCGCCGCTCCGGCGCGAGCACGAGCCGCCGTCGCCCCCCGCCGAGCGACGGGCCCAACCCACCGCAGCAGCAGAAGCAGAGGCGCAAAAGGGACACGCCCCACTCAAACGAGGACACAACAAAAGAGAATAACCCACCCACTCAGGAGCCCCGAACCACGTCGGGAACCTGGCGCGGGCAGGCAGGCAAAGAGCGGACGACAGCCGCGGGGTGCAGCAGGTGCCTCGAACTTCGTCGGGAGCCCAGCGCGGGGCGGGCAGGCCCGGAGCTATCGGGGGCAAAGCGCTCTAGGCACTGTGTGCCGCCTGCAAGCGCGCGCGGTGAATGCTTGCGTCTCGAAGCAGCTGGCCAGCCAGAAGCCGCGCTCTACTCCCTAAACCAAACATCCGACCGCCGAAAATGACGCGGTCGGGGGTCCTCGAGCCGGGCTCGCACGGCAGCGGGCGGCGGGGGGGGCGGCGGGGCGGTGGGGCGGCGCGCGGGGCGGGCGCCGCGAGAGAGGCGGCGGGGGGCCCCTCCCTCGGCCCCCCAGGGGCGCTAGAGAGAAGAAACAACGCAAGCAAGGACACGCGAAGGGAAGGAAAGGCGGGCGGGCGAAGGCCGGCGCCCGCATGCCGCCCGTCCGAATCTGGGAGACCATGGCAGACCCTGAATTAGCCAAGACACAAGGACTCCACTAATTTCAGCCAGCTTGCAGCGGCGCGTCAAACCTCGGGAAACAATCAGCCACCCTCAAGAAACCCATAAGGGTCGCAAGAACTGCCAATGACATGCAGAAGCACGGGGCACAAGGGAGAGGAACTAAGGGTGCAATTTAATCTTGACCGTCTTGAAGCTGTCCTCTCCACTGCTCGTGCAAACATCCCAACCTCCCACCCACAACTTGGTCGCAAGACCTCTTTAGACAAGACCGTGACGGTAGGTATCCGATGGCACTTGGCCGCGACACCGACGCCGACGACGACGGCGCCGCCGACACCGACGACGACGAACACCGACGACGTCTCCAAAGAATTCGACGACGACAGCGACCACGACGACGACGACACCGACGCCGACGACGACGACGACGATGACAACGACGACGACGATGACGACGCCGACGACGACGATAACGACGACACCGACGACGCCGACGACGTCAACGACGCCGACGACGACGACGACGACGACGACGACGACGACGGCGGCGACGACGACGACGCCGACGTCGACGACGACGAAGACGACAACGACGCCGACGCCGACGACGAAGACGAAGACGACGACGACGTCGCGACGACGACGGCGACAACGACGACAACGACGAGGGAGGAGGGAGGACGGCGACGACGCGAACGACGAAGAAGGAGGAAGGACGGCGACGCCGACGACGGCAACGACGAGGGAGGAGGGAAGACGACGACGACGACGACGACGACGACGACGACGACGCGACGAAATAGCAGGGACGACGACGACACGCCGACGACGGACGACGACGACGACGAGGGAGGAGGAGGAAGGACGACCACGGCGACAACGACGACGGAAACGACCACGACGCCAAAGAGGACGACGACGTCAACACGAGGAAAGACAGAGGACGACGTAGGCGACGACGACGACGATGACGACGACGACGACGACGCGGGAGGAGGGAGGACAGCGACGACAACGACGACGACGCAAGAGCGCGCGCGCACGCTTTTGTTGAAAATCCGTGTTGCGAAACCTTAGGTTTTTGTAGGTTTTTTTGGACGCGCGATTTTGAAATCCTCCCGAAACCGATGGGTTTTGAAGGTTTTCGGCATACGCGCGCGACGACGCGCGCGTCTGCACTTCGTCCCGTTTTTTGTAGAGGATTCTCGCGACGGCACACGCGCAAGGGCGTTCGACAGATTTCGACATGAGCGCGCGCGAAGCCCGTTTGGTAGCATGTTGTTAAAATATTGAACAACCTATGGTTTTCTTAAGATTTCGCAAGAGCTCGAGCGGAAGCTTTCTTAGCAACTCAGTGTTGCGAAACCCTATGTTTTTGTTTGTGTTTTGGAAACTCGATTGCGAAATCCTTCCGGCACCGAAGGTTTTTGAAGGACTTCGGCATATGCGCGCGACGACGCGCGCGCGTGCATTTCGTCCCCTTTGTTGCAAAGGATTCGCGAAAAGTGTTCTGTTAGAGCAAAAAATGCCTCCGCATAGTTTTTTATATTATTATTATTTTTAAACAAAAAATACATAAAAAAGAAGGAACCTCCGGGGGGGGAACCCGGCCTGGGATGGTACGATTTCATATTTAGGATGGACGAGTGGTCAGAATCAAATATGATTTATACCCCCGAAAGGGGAACCGAATCGAAAACGGGGGAATCAAAAGGGGGCGCGGCCCCCACTGTCCACCCATGGGGGGCAGAGAGAACGGGCGGAGGAAGAGGGGGGGGCCCTTTCCGAGCGGCGGCAGCGAGACAGAGCGACCGATGCGCGTCCAAATGTTTGGGGCGACGGCGAGACACAACCGCGCCTTGACCTGGAAGTCCCCGGGGGCCCACCCGCCCGACGGGCGTCGTGGGCCGCGGGGAAACCGCCTATTAGAACACGCCCCAGTAGGTCGGGCGACCTCCCCCAGTGTGGCCCCAGGAAACAAAGCGGGAACAGCCGATCGTCACTTTCTAACTGCTCAATCCAAGATGCCTGTCGACCACCGCGGGAAAAGATGCCGACGCGGCCGTTCAGGCACGCGCGACAATGCCGATGGTCGTCGTCAGCAGACTCCTCCGCGCGTCCAAAGGCGCAGCCTAGCAGAATGGTGCGCAGAGGGCGCCTGTCGCAAGGTGCATGGCACTGTCTTTCTCTACTCGCCGCGTCCTCCCGGCCAGCGCCTGGAAATCTGCGACCGACAAACGGTCGGGCCCCGCCCGTTTGAATGTTCCCTGGGCCAAGGCTCGGAGAGGCACCGTGGGGCCGCGGAGGGCTTTCAACCGCTTCAAGGACTTGTTGTTTGAAGCTGCTTTCTGGGAATGGGTGTGAGGCTCCGAGAAGTTACCCACTTCGTCCGCCGTCGTCACGGTCCAAGACTGTCTCCATCAAGCCCAGCTGGCCCGCGCGGCGATGTACTCATCGTCTCCCAGAGCAGCCGATGAAGCCTCAATCTCAGACTGGATATCGCCTGGACTTGAAAAAACACCTGGGCCCGAAACTTGATAACCTCGGGTGGGAATCAATGCCCAAAACCTCCAGGGAAGCCCCCAATGCTTTTAGTCAAATCAGCATCTCTTGAGATCGCCTGCAACGCTTCGTGATGATATTCCCAGAAAAGCTTCGTCGCAGGCCACAACTGAAGCGGGCGTGCCTAGATCGACATGCAGCGGGGGTGGAAGAGTCGGATCGTCTGCGGGGGCCCAAGCCCCAGCCCTCGGAGCTTCCGAACAATCATCCAGAATTCCGGGATCGCGCTATTCCAAGCTTTCGATGGCGCGCTGGGCCCCAGCCAGAATCCAAGGTGCAGAACAGCATGGGCAAACCCAATGACTTGGACACAACTGTCCTTCCGCCGCATGTGATTAGTGAGTTGCTCTCATTTGGCTTCAGCGCCCCCGCGGCGAGGACCGCGCGCCCGGGTAGGATTCGACCAAGACCGACCGCCCTGTCGATGGAGGGCAGCTGCTACAAGGCAGGTCGAAGACCACTGAGGATGTTGGAGAGAAAGAAGTAATTGTTGTCGGCGTAGGCCCGCATTCGCGGGATGTGCCCCGTCAGCTTCGCTTTCGCCCATCTCGAGACAAGATCCGGAGCGCGCGCAGAAAGTAATATCGAAACAGGGCCCCTCCGCCGCCGAGCCCCTCGCGCAACAGCGAACGCCCATGGCGACGCGCTGGGGAAGTTAATCGCTGCAGCATTGCCCCCAGACGCGCCCTCGTAGAAACCGCAGACCTCATCTGGGGGGCGCGTCGCTGAGCGAACTGCCAGGAGCCGCGCTAATCAATGAAGGGTAGGCGGACGTGAAGTCAATGGCGGGGACCCCTGGGCTGCCCCCACCAATCGACATCTGGCGGATCCCCTGCCATTCGATCTCGACGACGTCGTCCGACGGCCCCCCCCGGCCCCCTCGCCGGCCCGGGTCGATCGTGCCCCGCGAAGCCCCCTGCAAACCAATCGAAAATGCATCCGTCGCCCAGAGGTTTCGCATCCGCGCTCGCTGGAGTCAGGGGTCGAATCTTACCGGGGGCGCGAACCAGCTCCGCAGGGCTCTCGTCTCCCATCGGGTCTTTCGGTGGAAAACGCACGCGGCCCCTCCTCGCGCTCGCGGAAACCGCCCCATCCAGAAACATCATGCAAGTCAGAGCACACTGCGCTCGCACTGTCGGCAGCTCCTCCCGCATTCAAACGCCCGCGCGACATCCCGCCCCCCCCCCGATCGCGCCCCCGCCCCCCCAGGGGCTGAGCGATGTTCACGGCGAAGCCCTTCAGAAGAAGAGCCGGCGCCCTCTCGCCGAGAGGCAGCCTCATGATGAATGACCCGCAAGTGATCCAGGATGTCAGGCCAGGGAGAACGGTCGGGGCCCTGACGCGCTAAAACTTGCCCCCAGTGCGCTTGGAGGGCAGCAGGCGACGCATCGGGGGGCGGGCGAGCAGCCGACGCATCGAGCGATATGGGGCACAGGGTTCCAGGAAGACCATATCGCCTGCGCATCTGATCCTAAACTCACCGCAGATCCGTGCCAACCTCTTGCTCTTCGGCTGGCCCGCCCCACCCCGGCCCGCCCAAATCCCGCTCCGCCATCTCTCGCCGAAAATCCTGCGACGCCTGCGCCGGGGTCCTCGAGCTGGCGTCGCCCGAGCCGCGTTCGCTCCCCCAGGTTCAACGTGCCGAAGCAGCCGGGGGCGGGCCCTCGTAGCCTGACGCGCGGCGAGAAGGTCCCAGTGCGCCGTCCTCTATAAGCCGCCAGAGCAAATCGCAACCTCTCACGCTGGGATTTCGGGCGCCCGAAGACGCATGCGAGACTCGATCGACCCCCGGGATCGCACTGCAGAAGAGCCCGCGGCGCAACTCGGGCTGGGGAATCCATTTGGAAAGGCGAGGCGGCGGGGGCCCTGGTCGAGATGGGGGCGACAACAATGACATGGTCAGATGGCGCCCAGGTCTCAACGGCATGCCCGACGGCGTTGACTGCGACCAGGGTATCATTCAGAACGGGAGCAGAGAGAGAGGTGCATGCACGATTAAGACGAGCCGTGCAGCGCGGCGCGCATGCAAATCCTGGTAGGATCAGGTTGGTGCAACTCTGCCCGAGACCCACTTTCCGATGCGAAAGCATCTGTCTGCTGGCGATCCCAAGTTAACCGCGCCCCGTCCGCCCCAGGCCCGCCGCCGCCGAAAAGCCCCGCGGATTTCCAATCCCCTGCCGTGGCGCACGTCACGCCAGCAGCGGGTGGAATAATGACCTGAATCAGTCCTCGGCACCTGCGATGCATCCCGACAGGGTCCGAGGTGGTGGGCGCGCGAACACTCCGAACCATGCGGCCGCCATTCCCCCCCTTCAGGTGCGATGCCAAAATCCGCCCAGGGGCGCCCGCTTGCGAAGTAAAGGTTTAAGCGGCGCCATCAACTAAGTGGGCGCCACCGCGACAACTCCCGCGCCAGCAGACGGGTCAATCATAGAGTCATGTACAGCATCGTTCCGGCATCGAATCGTTCACCCCGCCCGAGCACCTCGCAGTCTGCGCGCGTGCCATGCGTCTCCTGTCAACGCATCGCGTCAAACTTGCCGACGAACTGGGGCGCCCGCGCATGCCGCGCGCCCGCAAGCGGTGATGACGTAGCATATGGAAAGAAAAGGCGAGGGCATTCCAGGCGCAGACAGAGAGGGAGAGAGAGAGAGAGAGAGAGAGAGAGAGAGAGAGACAGAGAGAGGGAGAGAGAGAGAGAGAGAGAGAGAGAGAGATAGAGAGAGAGGGAGAGAGAGAGAGAGAGAGAGAAAAAAAGAGAAAGAGAGAGAGAGAGAGGGGGAGAGAGAGAGGGGGAAACAAATAGAAAACATAAAACATAAAAAGACAAGAAAGAAAAATAACAAAAAAAAATAATTGAGAGAGAAAGCCCCGTTCGCTCCCGCGGCCCGCGGCGGGGCCACAAGGGGTGGGCCCAGCCCGAATTCAACTCAAAACTGCGGCTGGCTGGCTGAGCCCCGCTCTGGCATGCAAAGGTCGCGCAAGTCCTGGGCCCCGCCCCAGACAGCCCTCCGGCCGACGGGGGGCCAGGGCCCCGAAGAAAACTACAGACCAGACCAGTCGCCCGAGGTCCCAAGGCAGGAAACTCCAGGACAGCTCGGCCCTTCATGCGAAGGGATGAATTAGGTCCAAGAGCATCTGAATGCAGCCCGCATTGGCCTCCTTGCCATAACTACTCACGCCGTTAGGATCAAGCAGGGGACCGGGTCCACCATTCCCAGAGATCTTGACCTTCGCCGACACAACTGGGTTCACAGCGGAATGGAGACCATACGCCTGCCCTCCAGCACCGTTGCCCCCGACCGTAAACTCCCCCAAACTTTGCCGATGATGACCCCGGTCTGTCCAAGGTAATAGAAAACTTCCCGACTGGCAGGGGGAGCACGACGAACCCGAGGATCCCCACCAAGACCGTCGATGGGGTTCTGGCACGCGGTCTCCCCGATGCCCCAGCGCTTCCCGAAGAATGCGGGACGCGCGAGAGCGGATGGGAAATCGAGGATCGCATTCCCTGTCTACGAGTGCGCGTGCACGATCGGTTCTTCTCCCGTGGAACTGCGCTGTGCAATGACTCAGCGAGGCCTCGAGGAGTGGCTTCTCCAATCCGAGAACGATGAGACCAGCGGCGCTGGCCTGGTCTGGTCCTGAAGTCTTCAGAATCCTACGACGACCCCCCTCTTCACCTGCTCCCGCGATCTCGGAATTCTAATCGGCGCGAGTCCATGATCCTGACGATAGCACCCCCTTTGCGTCATTCAACTGCGACTTCATACCCTCAGACACGGACGCGAACTTAGCATATGTGTCGGTCACTACCTGGTGGATCGCCTGGTCTTGAACGCGCTTGATATCGGCGAGACGTTATTCTTGACGTTCTGCCGGTCTCGCACATTCATCCTGCATGCGGTCGAAGTTAATACCAAAATCAACATTCGGCCCTTACGCAATTCAAACTCAGCCGCGTGAGAGGTGAAGCCCTGCCGAACGATATCCTGGAGGCTCGCAATCTGGGTCGAAAGCACGTGGGTGTCCCACAAAGTACCTGCGGGCCGCTGGGCGGAGGAGATGATTGGCTGGACACCTCCAACCATGGCGGGAGAGCGGGGCGGCAGGAGAGCGGCGCCCGCGGCGGGCCGCAGGAAGGCGGGAGCAGGAAGACCCTGAGGAGCGGGTCGGGGGGAGCACCCAAGCCGAACGGGTCGCGCAGACCACCCTGCACCGATACGGCTTGAGCCAAACTGCAACATGGATACGGATGGCGAGCGGATGAGGAGCGGAGGAGGAGGAGAGGAGCGCAGGAGGAAAGGAGGAGGAAGTACATGATGAAGATCCCCGCCGCTCCTTGGAACCCTCCATGCGGCCGTTGGTTTTCATCCACCCAGGGGGGCTCCACGGTACACCCAGCAGGTGCATCTCCTGGGGCGGGGAGGCGAAGGGGAGGGGGAGAGGAGGGAGGGAGGGAGCGGGACGACCAGGAAGGTGAGAAGGAGGTTTAGTGGGAGGGATCTTCTGAAACAGGAGGGGAGATTAGCAGAGGGACGACGACGAAGAGGAGGCTGGCTGGACGAGGAGAGGAGGAGGGGTCAGAGCAGGAGGGGGAGGAGGACCGCTATTAAACACAGGATGCATCAACGGTGGTGCAATACAACCTCGGGCGGCCTCCCCACAAGACCGTGCAAATACTCTTGCCACCGCAGCGAGCGCCCACCCGAGGGACGGCCGCTCCATTGGGCCTGCCACTCGCGACGAGGGCCCCATTCTACGATGGAGCTGTCTTCCATCCGTTCAGCTACCACGATTGCGAAGGGTACGGCCAGACCTAAGATAGGACAACATCCTTCGAGAACATGAGACGCCCAGCCGGCCAGACTGGGGGTACCCTCCCCAGGGGTGCACAAGAACATCCAATCAACACGAAGAACGCTAAGGTACCCTCCCCGAAACGACCTCGATCTTATACCTCGGTCCGGCCGTGGGTTGATCAAGTTCAAGGTACTCAAAAATGGAATTACAAATGGCACAAACATGACTCAGAGGTCCGCGTGGACTCGATCCGAGAAATTGCGTGGACCTCCGAATTGTTATGTTTACATCATTGCGTGTTCCCCGAGAAATGCCCAACAGCATCCCGTTGCAAAAAAGGAGCCACGCTACATCCGATCGGCTGTTGCACAAAGTTAGCATTATGGTCATGAGCATGGGTAAAACCTTACGCGAGAGCCCCGCTATCAACATGAACCCCTCATATCAACTTCTGGGAAGGAAACATTGAATCATCTCCACTGCTAGCCCCACTTTGAAAAGGAACCGCCCAGCATCTGCGCAGATGTTGGACATGTTACTAAGAAATAAATGGCGCTAGAACCAGAGCTCCATTTAGAAAGACGACTCCCCTCCGGCTGCGCACCTGGTGGAAACTTGTCCGCCGATCCCCGGCAAGCGGGGGGCGAAAAGGCGTGCGGGACGTTTGGCTGTCCCCCTCCCCCATTCCCCCCCTCCCCAAGGGTTCAGAGTCCTGTTTAAGGAGGGGAAGAGGAGTGGGTGGGTGGGTGGGGGTAGGTGGGCGCGAGGGGGTGCGAGGACGCGGCGAGAGGGCCGAGGCTCCAGGATCGGTTTTGGCGTTTCGAGGAGGAGGAGGTGGAGGAGGAGGGGGAGGAGGAGGTGGAGGAGAAGTAGGAGGAGCAGGACCCCATTTAGGGTACGAACTCGTCAACGCACCCCGAGGGCCCTCCAGAGCCTCCAACCGAGCACCAGTGGCGCAAGAGGGCCCAGGCAGAGCACTGCCGCAGTCCCAAGAGAGCGTCGAATCGGCCCCAGGGTAGCCCATCGACAGCCCAGGTGCACGGTTTCCCCCGGGGCCGTAGGCGACCCGACGAGGAGGCGGAGGAGGAGGAAGAGGAGGAGGAGGAGGAAGAGGAGGAGGGGGAGGAGGAGGAGGAGGAGGAGGAGGAGGAGGAGGAGGAGGAGGAGGAGGAGGAGGACGGGTCGCCTAAGTCCTTCGGAGAAACCCCTCGAGTCCAGGATGGCTTCAAAACAGCCCTCGAAGCCCCCAAGACGGCCCAAGAGTGCCCCCAGAAGACTGCCGAGAGGGCTACAATACGCAAACATCGTCCCGTTCTTTGCAGGAAACTCGCATGTTCGACATGCCCGCTTCTTTCGTCTCGACAGCGTCCGGCGCGGCCCAAGGTACCCCGAAGATCATGCCAAAACGGCCCACGAGGCCCTCAAGAGAGCCCGAAGACTGTCCAAGACAGACCCAAGACTGGCCAAGAGGACCCCAAGACGGCCCCAGCGGCCCCTGAGACGCCCACGAAGGCCCCGAGAACGGCCCAAGAGGAGCAATGCCAACTGACATCTCGGAGCCTTTCCCCCGTCAAAGCCCACCAGAGACTCCCGAGGCGGCCCCGATAGGGCCGCAATCGACTTCCAAATGTGACAGAAGAGGTCCCAAAGAGGCCTCCCAGATGCCCTGAAGGGGCCACCCAAAAGCCAACCAGCTACCCTCAAAAGCCTTCTAAAAGGCCCCTGGACAAAAACACACATTCCAAGAGACCCTCAGATTTGCGAGTGAGAAGTTTGACGAGGTTTATCCGTCTAGTGACTGTAACTCGTGTAGGCCGCGGTGGAGGCGTGGCTCGTTCGCTCTAGCTGCCCACTCACGCCACGGCCGTTCAATATGCCCGAAGGCCGCGTGCACTCCCGAACGCTCGCGCTCGGCCGCGCCGCGGGCGGCTGAACGCTCGCGCTCGGTAGACATGCAGACCCGCGCCGTCGGAGCCTGGAGCGCTCGCGCCCGGTAGAACTTCCTGGCTGGAACCCAAGCCGCGCGCGGCTGGGACGCTCGCACGCCGGGGGCGGCTGGAAAGCTCGCACGAGATGCTAAACTTTCTATTGTTCGGAACCGAGTTCGAGCCTGGTCCGAACCTGCTTTCCGAGGAAGTCTCGCACGAACCGCCCACTTGTCTATCGTCTGGAGCCGACTGCAGACCTGGTTCGAACCTGCTTTTCGTAGAGGTCCCGCGCGAAATGCCAACTTCTCTATTGTTTGGAACCGAATTTGGAACCTGGTTCGAACCTGCTTTTCGCGAAAGTCCCGCACGACACGCCCACTTTTCCATTGTTTGGGACCGACCTCTATCGTTTGGAACCAATGTTTGGAACCTGGCTCGAGCCTTTTTTGGAAGAACAAGCTCCACGCGGTTCGCCGTTTTGTAACCGCCATCCCATTGAGCCTGATAGGATTTTAAATGGGAGTGCAAGCCTGCAGCTGCCCGCGCCTCGCTGGCACAACTCCACTCCCGTCACACTGCACCCGGCTCCGCGCGCACAGCGGGACACCTCCGATCCACGCTGCACCAGCGTGTCAAAACATTGGCGACCTTTTTTATCACGGCACACTAAGTCGTGGGAGGGTGGGGACAGACCAAAGGCGGGGGGGTGCTAGCATTTGATTCGCGCCTCGCTCCCAAACGGGATTAGTCCGCGATCGTCTGTCGTTCCTTCGGTCCTCATGTGTGGTCGTCTTGGTTGGCCGGTCGGTCGGTCGGTCGGTCGGTCGGTCGATCGGTCGTCGTCGGTCGTTGTCGTTTCAATCGGTCGGTCTGTCGGTCATTGTCGGTCAAGTCGTCGGTCATCGGTCGGTCGGTCGTCATCGGTCGTCGTCGTCGTCGTCTCGGTCGTCGATCGTCGGTCTTCGGTCGGAAAGCGCGCCACTGGAGCCAAAGCGGCTACGGATGCAATGAGGTTGAGAACCTGACGTCGGGCGCAAAACCTGCCCGATATGAGATGCTTATACAAATTCCACTACCAACAATAGTCCACTGACTGCTAGAGGCTCTTCCGCAAAGCTCCCCGCCAGCCCCACAAGCCCACCAGCAGCAGACATAAGGCTCCCCAGAGCCTCCACCAGAGGCTTCTCACAGCCCTCAAGCAGCCACGTGACAAACCCCAACAGCCGCCCTTGCACCCTTAAATGCCTTCCTTCCTCCATCCACCCGCCTCCTTTCCACCTCCGCTCCTCCTCCTAGTCCTCCTCCACCCTCGCTAGCGTGAACAAAAACACCCAGCCACTCCAGCTCCAACATAGCCTACCGAACGCCCTGGACGTCTCTGCTCTGATGGGGGCCAGCAGAATGGCGTAAGCCACTTAGAAAAAAGAGTGGACAGCGATGCTGCGAGAGCTAACGTTTCAAAAGAAGCCGCGGCACCCTTCTTCCGCGCAAGTGTTGGAATATGATGAAGCGAATGCGCGCGGCGCTAATGCGAACACTGCAGATTGAAAACGACACCCACTCCATCCGCGTGACAGCTGAAAACCTTGAAAACGAGAATGCGCGCCGCCAAGGAGAAAGCCACATCTTGACCCCCCCCTTCATCCGTGTAGCTGTTGGAAAGTTCAAGCGCTGGGTCACAAGCGGGGGGGGGTCACAAGCGGGGGGGGTAGTCTCTGGGATGCACCCAGTCCGCCCTACCGACACGTCTGGTGGTAGACGATGAGTTGCCTGTGAGGAAACAGCATGGAAGCACGCGAAGAAGAACATCTCCTGCTCCGTGTCCGCCAGCTTCTTCTGGGCCTCGAGGATCATCGGGATGATGCTTTTGACCTTGCGGATCAGAACCCTCCCTTCTGCGGCTCCTCCTCCTCCTCCTCCTCCTTTTTGCGCTGGGCACACTCAAGCTGCTTGGCTGGAGCGTTCGTGCGTGAAGAAGGGAATCATGTGGCCATCGTGGGCGAAGCGAACAACGAATCAGCTGCGGACAAATTCGCCGGCCCAACGGGCCAGAGGCGTGCTAAGATCTCCGGTAACTACTTAACAATATTTCTAGTTCGCGCGCGCGGGGAGGCCCCTGGGGGGCCCCGGACGAAAAGTACCCCGGCCGATCCCCGGCTGGGTCCCGGGCGATCCCCAGGGGGGAGGCTTCGTGGCCTTCGAGGGGGGGGCTGCAATCGACTACCCCCCCCCGACCCCATGGGGCCCCCAAGAGCCCCCCAAGAGGCCCCAGGGGGGCCCAATGCGCCGCCAAGGAGCCCCAAGACACTCCCAAGAAGCCCCCAAGAAGCCCCCAAGACGGCCCCAGGAGGCCCCAAATAGCGCTCCAGGGCCGGCGGAATGAGCGAAGCGATTAAATAATCCCACCAGCCCTCTGGGCGACAGATGGTCTAACGAGGGTCTCTTTCCTCTTCCACGACCCCTCTTTCCTTGGGGGAGGGGAGCCCTCCCCCTCCCCTTCCTGCTTTTTTGGGGGAGGGGGCCCGATGTGTCAGAGGGTCCTTTTTTCGGCCCCTGGGAGAGGGTAATGCAAGGAGAAGCTGAAAAGAATAGTGGCCCAGCAGGGCATATGGTGACCCATCCCGTCGCGCGCCGCCGATCGGGCCAAGAGCGGCCCATCGAACCTCGGAAGAGGAGGAGGAGGAGGAGGAGGAGGAGGAGGAGGAGGAGGAGAAGGAGGAGGAGGAGGAGGAGGAGGAGGAGGGGGGGAGGGAGCGAGGAGGAGGAAGGGGGGGAGGGAGGGAGGAGGAGTAGGAGGGGAAGGAAGGAGGAGGGAGGGAGGGAGGGAGGACGGAAGGAAGAGGAGGGAGGGAGGGAGGGAGGGAGGAGGGGAGGGAGGGAGGGACGGGAGGGAGGGGGGAGGGGGAGGGAGGAGGAGGAGGAGGAGGAGGAGGAGGGGAGGAGGAGAGGAGGAGGAGGAGGAGAGAGAAGAGAAGGAGGAGGAGGGAGGAGGGAGGGAGGGAGGGAGGGAGGGAGGGAGGAGGAGGAGGAGAGAGGAGGAGGAGGAGGAGGAGGAGGAGGAGGAGGAGGAGGAGGAGGAGGAGGAGGAGGAGGGAAGAGGAGGAAGTCCTCGTGCAATCGGCCCCTGGATACCGCCCCGGGGCCCCGAGGCACGGACCCGCTCCGCGCCCCTCGAGCGCCCCGGCCGAGATAGCATCCCGGCGCCTGCCCTGATCGGAGCGTCGGGTCGGCCAGGTCGGCGGTACTCCTTTCTCTTCCTTTTCATTATCCTCCTCCGCCTCCTCCTCCCCTTTCCTTCCTCCTGCTCCTCCTTCTCCCTCCTCCTCATCGTCCTCCTCCTTCCTCTTCCTCTTCCTCCTTCCTCCTTCCTCCTCCTCCTCCTCTCGCTCCTCCTCCTCTCCTCTCCTTCTCCATCCTTTCCTTTTTCCTCCTCTCCCTCCTCCCTCCCTTCTTCCTCCTCCCTTCTCCTCCTCTCCTCCTCCTCCTCCTCTTCTCTTTCCTCCTCTTCCTTCTCCCTCCTCCTCCTCCTCCTCCTCCTCCTCCTCCTCCTCCTCCTCCTCCTCCTCCTCCTCCTCCTCTTCCTTCGAAAGAGAACGGCTGCCCCTCCTCT
This sequence comes from Prorocentrum cordatum, assembly GCA_963575745.1. Taxonomy (NCBI): domain Eukaryota; class Dinophyceae; order Prorocentrales; family Prorocentraceae; genus Prorocentrum; species Prorocentrum cordatum. Next base: position 348,849 of record CAUYUJ010014933.1, read on the forward strand.
GTGTTCCACTGCTGCTGCACTTCCCCTTATCAGGGCAGCCACTCCTTGGCGTCGCCTCTGGATAGGCTGGCGGGGGCACGCGAAGCGTCAAGATCAGCCCGACCCGGATCGACCGACGGATTGGCCTGGTCAGCGGCCCGGTCGAGCTCCGCATCGGTGGATCCGCGCAAGGGGGTGGCGCCAGGGGGGTAGCCTCCTTAGAGGGCGGCGCGCTTCTCGGAAGGCAAGGGCCTTCCTAGAAGGGCACCTGAGGCATCCAAGACGGCTGCTTTGAAGCCGGGAGGGCTTCTGACCCAGACCCCCGAGGCCACGAGGTCGTGCTTATTTTCACGGCGTCGACCCCCAGAGGTCTGGACCCCCTTCCCCAGGACCGGCTTTTCACCCTCAATCGCTGTTTCACGGTCTCGAGGCCCGGCGAGGGCTCCCAGATGCCGAAAGCAGTAAAAAACCTCCCGTCCTGTTTTTTTCACAATGCGAAGGCAGGGGCCTTCTCAGAGGGGCCCAGAGGCTTCTCAGAAGGCTCCTTAGAAGCCGGAAGGGCTTCTGAGAACCCTGAGATCTCACGCTGTGCAATTTTTCGAGCCGCATCGATATTTGAGGGCCCCGTGGCCGAAACTGAGCGACAAATCGCTCGGCTAGAAAACAAATGAAACCACAAGGATCTCAGGGAAAGCTCCGGATCCTGGCGATTCCTCCTCCTTCTCCTCCTCCTCTGCCCTCCTCCTCCTCCTCCTCCCTCCTCCCTCCTCCTCCTCCTCCTCCTCCTCCTCCTCCTCCTCCTCCTCCTCCTCCGTCCTCCTTCTCCTCCTCCTCCTCCTCCTCCTCCTCCTTCCCGAGAACAATGTCCTGGCATGCTTCAGGGGCTTCAAACGGTTGTCTTCCAACAAGGCAATTCCATCAGTGGAAATGAACCATTGTAGGGGCCTGTGAAGAGGGAGCTTGGAGGGAAGGTTCATTCCAACATCAATGATGACTCTTGAGTTTACACTGGTCCTCCTCCTCTTCCTTCCTCCTCGTCGTCGTCCTCCTCCTCCACCTCCTCCTCATCCTCGCGCGCGCGAAGGGATCCCGGGCGTGCCCTGTACGGTCGGACCTGGGACAGGAAAACATCCTTCGAGAACATGAGGCCCTCCGCCGGCCGAAACACCCCAGACCATAAGATCACTCGAGTGCGCTCCCCCCCCAGGACGCACAAGAACAAGAACATAAGATCACTCGAGTGCGCTCCCCCAAGATCACTCGAGTGCGCTCCCCCCCCAGACCATAAGATCACTCGAGTGCGCTCCCCCCCAGACCATAAGATCACTCGAGTGCGCTCCCCCCCGGGACGCACTAGAACGTCCCACAAACACGAAGAGCATGAGGGCACCCTCCCCGGACCGACCTCTATCTTGTACCTCGGGCCGACGGCAAAGTGCTGGGCAGGGTGAGAAACGCATGCTCGTGTTCGGGTGCTCGCGGACGCTTCGTCAGCGGCTCGGAAGGAGCTGCTCGCGAACTCCAGGGCCCCCGAAGGGCCTTGTCCAAGACGTGTGAAGCCCGATCTCACTGGAATCATCGAAGGAGAACAAGCGGTATAGGCAGAAACCGTCGGCGATCCACGCGGACTTCTTGGATCGGCGCTGGGCCCCCCTGGCGGCGCCTCCAACGCCGAGGGGTGGGGGTGGTCCAGCGCAGATCCAAGAAGTCCGCGCGGAACTTCGAACATGTATGTCTTAAGTTGTCTTGTTCTCGAGGGATCAGAGCCTCCTCAGTCCTGGGCGTCGTGGCTCACATCGTGATCAAACTGCTCCAGATCCGTGTCATTCGCCGCGTCGTCGAAGCTGTAGGTCTCGTTGGAGAAGTCGTTGCTGTTTATGGGCACCTTCCCGAGCGTGTAGCCAATCCCTGTCTCCCCGAAGTACGCCTCCAGGATGGCATCCTGCAAATCCTCGTCCAGACTTTTGAACAGTTCGCTAGCGGCATCGGTGAATGTGCCTCCGAAACCCTCGATGGTCTGGCCCTCGTGCTGCGAGAAGCTGACGGTAAGGCCGTCAGCCGAGAGGACGCTCTCCGTCTGGTCCTCGAAGTAGAGGTCGGGCCGCTTGGTCATCCTCCCCCCAATTCCCTCTTACGTGGGGGTCCAACATTATCCGCTCCTCCTCCTCCTCCTCCTCCTCCTTCTCTCCTCCTCCTCATCCTCCTCCTCCTCCTGCCTTCCTACCCGCCCTGCCTGCCATCCTGCATGCCCCCTGAGTTGCGACGCCACGAAATTGCTTCAGCAGAACAACCTGATAGCACAGAAGGTGAAGAGGCGGCTTCAGAAGTTGTCACCTTTCTACCGTAAGAAACGCTGAATAAAAAGCAAAGGGGCTTTTCTGGCCACGGCGAGCCTCGGCCAAGAATGGGTTCCCCGCCCTGGAAGTAGGGAATCGCCCGAAATCCACAGCCCCTCCCGAGCACAAAAAGGTCCTTATACCGGCGTCTCGACTGCAGGAGGTCGAGACACGGCCATGTGTACCTTCGCGTGTTTTCTACAACAACATCGTGGCCGTCTGGACCACACATGTACCCGGCATCTCCTGGACTGGGCGTCCTCGTTCTCCCCGTCCCCCTGTGGGACTCCTCTGTGGTTCTCTTTCACTATGACCAAAAACCTCTAGCGAAGCGTCCTCAAGAAACACTGCAACATCACGAAGATCACGACCTAAACCCTAGACCCCATCTTTCCGAAGCGTTATTCGAGCCGGATCGATCCAGGAGGGTCCCGGGGCTCGAAGGAAGGCATGATCGTCCGTTGCGAAAAGCATGTGACGTCAGCATCTCAGGGTCCTGCCCCCCCCCTCCCCGCGGCCATCGTGCCACCCCCTACCCCCCCACTCCTCCTCCTCCTCCTCCTCCTCCTCCTTCCTCCTCCTCCTCCTCCTCATCATCATCCACATCCACATCCACATCCACATCCACATCCACATCCACATCCACATCCACATCCACATCCACATCCACATCATCATCATCATCATCATCATCATCATCATCATCATCATCATCATCATCATCACCATCATCATCCTCTTCCCCCTCCTCCTCCTTCTCCCTCGGCACGATCTGACCAGAATCTCGACGAGAATCCGGCCGTGGCGGCGAGGGCCCTCCAAGATGAGCAGCGGCACCCATCGGTCGGAAGAAGAGGGTACAAAGATGGAGCAGGAAGGCGCTGCGAGTGGAGTGGGTTAGGCCGGGCATGTTCTCCTACAGAAAAATGGAAATAGTCAGAACATACTCAATAATAAAAATAACAACAACAATAATAATAATAATAATAATAATAGTAGTAATAATAATAATGATTACTATTACTCACTGCGCGGAGCTTCCCATCTGTACATCTATTAGCATGGACCTGTCCGCCGTGAGTGTCTAGGCGCAAGCGTGTCCGAATATTCATGGATTTAAGATTGACGGTCCGGGAGTGAATCGAACTGTGAATGAGTTGAAGTGTGAATCAGTCTCAGTAGTACGAGCGCGTCTCTGCGCATGAGCCTGGGGCCTCCTGGGGCCTCCTGAAACCTCCTGGGGCCTCACGGTGCCTCTTGGAGCCTCTTGGGGCCTCCTGTGGCCTCGTGGGGCCTCCTGTTTCCTCCTGAGGCGCCCCAGGAGAGGCCTAATCTATAGAAACAGACGTACATAAAACACTACGGATTGGAGCCGCAGGAGAAGGGCAATATATAGGAGCACACGTAAAACACGCAGGACTCGCGCCCCAGGGGAGGCCACATCTACAGAAACATACGTAAAGTACCAAGGATTCGTGCTCCAGGGGAACCACAATCTATAGGAGCAGACGTACAACACAAGGGATTGGAGCCACTCCTTTGGCCTTCTGATGCCTGCTGCTCCTCGGGACTCTTGGGGCCCCCTGGTGCCTTGTGGGGCCTCCTGGTGTCTGCTGGCGCTTCCTGTGGCCTCCTGTTGCTTCCTATGGCCTCCTGTGGCATCCTGGAGCATCCATCCTGAAGCCTCCTGGAGCCTTCTGGACCCTCTTGGGGCCTCCTGGGGCCTCCTGGAGCCTCCTGGGGCCTCCTGTAGCCTCCTGTGGCATCCTGATACCTCCTGTGGCCTCCTGGAGCCTCCTGTGGCCTCCTGTGGCATCCTGAAGAGGATCCGTGTCCACGAGTCTGGCCAGCAACATAAGCAAACCGCTCGAGACATCCTCAACTTCTAGCCTCAGATGGGGGCGAACATGGGTAACTCGCTCGAGACATCCTCCAAATCTGCTCCAAAGGACGAGGATGTCGAGCACCGAAACAGGCACCCCGCTCGAGACATCCCCGCCATTTTGGCGCGAACAGAAGAATGCAATACCCCCTGGCGGCTCCCCCTTGGGGGTGCTGAAATCCGCGCCTCGCTCGAGACATCCTCTAAGTCTGCTCCGGAAGCAAAAGATGCTGAGCACCCAAACAGGCAAACCGCTCGAGACATCCCCCCCAATCTGGGCGCGAACGGGCCCGTGCAATACCCCCTGGCGTCCCCCCTTGGGAGTGCTGAAACCAGCGCCTCGCCTGAGACATCCTCGGAATCTGCTCCGAAAGAAAAGGAAGTTGAGCACCCAAACAGGCAAACCGCCTGAGACATCCCCCCAATCTGGGCACGAACGGGCCCGTGCAATACTCCCTGGCGTCCCTCCCTTGGGAGTGCTGAAACCAACGCCTCGCCTGAGACATCACAACGTGTGTTTGAATCTGAGCGCGGAAGTGGTGTGGCTGAGTCTGAGTGAGGAAGAGCGAGGCAGAGTATGAGTGAGTCTTAGTGTGAGTGAGCCTGGGTGTGAGTGAGTCTGAGTATGAGCCTGAGTGAGTGTGAATGTGAGTGTGTGTGTGTGTGTGTTCCTGTGTCCCGCGCGGTCTAAGTAATGAGTATGAGTCTGAGTGAGTGTGAGTGTGAGTGTGAGTGTGTGTGAGTGACGTAAGTATGATTAACCTTGAATCGGAGAAGCGACTCGAAGTGCGAGCGAGTCTTTATACGAGTGTTCCCGAGCATGAGAAACCTGAGCATCAGTAATCTCAAAGCGAGTGCATCTGAGTATGAGTGAGTCTGAATATCAGTGAGTCGACATGTGAGTGGGTCAAATAAAGAATGAGGACCTGAGGGTGGGAGGTGTGTTCCTTCCTTCCTTCCTGTTCCTTGGTGTGTTCCGCGCGGCACAAGTAATAGCAATAACCCCTATCTTAGGATGTGGGGGACAACAATACGAATGATAAGACTATCACAAATGGTCCCCAGAGTATTGTTTGGATTATGTTTGAATATTCCTCATGTAAGAGGACACGCCCGACTTACGGATTGGATCTCCGCCCGCCCCCTGAAGACGAAAGAAGAGGGAACGCGCCCGATCTCTGAAACGGGAGGAAAGCTTAATGGGATCCGGGGATCCAAGAGCGCCCACTTCCAACGGCCAATGGGTATCGAAACGTAGCCTTCCCATTTTTCTTTGCACGCGAAGCGCACGAGTGGAGGAACAACAAGCCACATACAAGCATAAACGTTTGGAGGTCTCAGATCCGCGCCCGACCCCCCTCCCCGGCGCGCGGAGCGCGCCAGGGGCGGCGACGGAGGCACCGCCCAAGGAGCCCCTGCGCGGATGCAAGAAATCCGTGCGGAACGCCAGAAGTTTATGCTTGTGGCGTTTTCTCGATTTCGGGCGAGGCAAGTGGGGCCCGTGTGGATCGCGCGCTGCAGCGGGCCGCGCGCTGGCACGTGCCCCTGGCCGACGGCAAGCGCCCGGCAGCACCGCGAGGAGGAGGCACGGGGGGGGTCACGGAGGAGGGGGAGGAGGAGGAGGAGGAGGAGGAGGAGGAGGAGGAGGAGGAGGAGGAGGAGGAGGAGGAGGAGGAGGAGGAGGAGGAGGAGGAGGGGGGTTCACGGGGGAAGTGAGAGGCAAGGGGGGTCACGGGGAGGTGAGAGGGGGAGGCAGGGGGGGTCACGGGGAAGTGAGAAGGAAGCGGGCCTTCTCAGAAGGCTCGGAAGCCCCCCCGGCCTTCCGAGAAATCTTCGAAGCTTTGCCCAGGGAACACAGAAAGCCTCCCAGAAGGCCCGAGGGCGTCTGAGAAGCCCCGCCGCCTTTTTGAGAAGGCCCTCTCCTTCTCACTTCCTCCCCTCGCTCGCCGCCGAGGGGAGGGAGGGGAGAAGGGGAGGCGAGAAGGCCCCCCCCCTTCAACGCCGCATCGATCGTTCCACCTGGAATGGATCGCGGCCCCGATCGTGCAGAGTTGAATTCCGTCGGGCCCATCGGCGTTCAGAGTGTCCCTCGGTTACTTTGCCGCGTCGCAGGATTTCACCTTGAGCGCCTTCGCCGGCGTCGCTGGCGCGCCGACGCCGCACGAACCTACCGTGACGTACCTTTTCCTCCTCTGAGCCCGCGTGGCCCCCCGCCCTCCTGTAAAGAGGCGCCCAGGAGGCCCCAGGAGGCACCCAAGAGGCCCCCTAAGAGGCCCCCGAACGGCTCCCAAAGGGCCTCCAAACTGCCTCCAAGAAACCCCCGAGAAGCCTCCCATGAGATCCCGACGAACATCCAATAGGCTTCGTGACCCACAACCCAGGCACGGTGGCGGAAAGGGCCGAAGGCCACTCGATTCTTGGGCCTACGCCACACCGCCCACCCCTTGGGGAACTGGCGGCTGTGGCGTGCTGCTCCTGAGGGCCTCTTGGGCGCCTTTTCCGGGCTTCTCGGTGCCCGTTCGGGCGCTTCATGGGCGCCCATAGGGTGGCCCCTTGGAGCTTCGTGGCGGCTTCTTTGGGGGCCTTGGGGGGCTGAGGGCTCGAAAGGCGGGCTCGGGTTTTCCCCGTCGGGGCCCTCCTTGCGGCGGTCTAGGGCCTCGGGGCTCTTTCGGGCCATGGCGGGACGGGCCGAAGGCCCTTCCCTGAGACCCGACGCTGCGAAGAAACTGCAACCCCGCGAAAATCCACGCACGGAGCCCCGGACCCCATCTTTCCGCATGACTGCTCGAGCCGAATCGATCCGTGAGAGTCCTGGGGCCCGAGCCTGGGCGAAAACGCCCGTTGTGAGACAATTGCCACGCCAGGATCTCAGGGTCAGATGCCTTCTCCTCCTGCGAGCCCGCGTGCGCCCCCGCCCTCGAGGACCTTCCTGCGCGATCCAGGGGCTCTTCTGGGCCATGGCGGGATGGGCCGAAGGCCATTTGGCCGTTAGATTCGAGCGGGGGATCGACTACAGCATTGATTTGACCAAGCACGGTTTCTCAGTCGAGTTTCAAAGGGTCCTGGGGCCCGGACCTAGGCGAAAACGTAAAACAAATTGCAACGCCGGGATCTCAAGCCCAGGCCCCCGACGTCGTGATTTTTTCACAACGTGGACCTCCTGAGGTCTGGACACCTTCCCTGGGACCCGTTTTTCATCCTGGGTCATTCTTGACAGTCCCGATGGGGCCCCCGGAGGCCGAACATAGCCGAACATAGTGATTATGTTCCCAACGCGAGGGGGTCTGGGTGGTCAGCTACCTTCTCCTCCTCCGAGCCCGCGTGCGCCCCCGCCCTCGCCCTCCTGTACAGCGGGTCGGGCGTGGTCAGCCACACGCTCGCCCGGCGGTCCTCCTCCGCGAGGACCCACTGCGTGCTCCGCGGGTTGGCGCTCTGGACCTCGTCGTCCCCGGTCGTCCGCGGCTCCTCCGCGCATGACTCGAGCAGGGGGCCGTCTACAGAGTTGATCTATACCCCTAAATGAATTTTCTCGTCGAATCCAGAAAAACTTCTCGCTGTTTTCGGCCTTCGGAGGCCCTCGCCAGGGCCCGGGACCATAACACAACGACTCAGGAGGAGAAGCCGGTCCAGGGGAGAGGGTCGGGACTGCTGGGGGCGCCGCACTGAACAACATCAGGACGTCGCATGTCTTGGAGAGCTCCTTTCCCCTTCTGGTAAGGCTTCGAGGCTGGGGTTATGTTCGAGTAGGGGGTCGTCTACAGAATTGGTTTACCCCAAAGTAAGTTCCCTCATCGAATCTAAGGAAAATGCCTCGAATTCTCGGTCGATGTGCGAACATTCCATGCATTTGTCGCCGATTCGACGGGCAAATGAATTTCTGGGGTAAATCAATTCTGTAGTCGATCTCCTCTGCTCGAACATAACCAGCCTCGAACGTATCCCTATCCCTAAGATTGACAAGCCAAACGGTGATGACAATCTTGGGACTGCGCCCTCGAAAACCAAGGGAATCTTCGAGATCAGAAAAAACGAGATGAGACGATGCCAATCTTAGGGATGGGGATACATTTCCAGGCTGGTGATCACAGGCGGGGTGTTGCCAGAAGTGCCACCGGTCTAAGGTGCCCGAAGGACCTCCAGAGAGCCCCCCCCGGCCTCCCCAGAGATCCGACGCTTCAACAAAAATTGGAGCGGGCGGTTTTGGCTGTCCTCGGCCTCTGGGAGCCCTCGCCGGGCCTCGGGACCGTCCAACAGAACGACTCAGGACGAACAACCGGCCCTGGGGAAGCGGTCCTTTCTGGAGCCCTCGCGTCGAAAAGAACTGGACGGCCGGATGTCTGGGTCCAGACCCAGACATCCGGCGTCTCGATCTTGTCGAGACACGGGCCCCCGACCTCTGGACCACTTCCCCGGGACCGGTTTTTCATCCCGAGTCTTGTTCTGACGCTCTCGAGGCCCTGCAAGGGCCCCGAAAGGCCGAAACCTATGAAAAACCTCCGTCCCGATTTCATCGAGGCGCCCGATGTCTGGGGAGATCCCCTCGCGAGGCCCAGAGGTTGGCGGCGCGCAGGGGGGGGGGATTAGGGGGAGGGGGGGCGGCTTCTCAGAAGGAGGCGGCTTCTCGGCCGCCGGGGGCTCTCGCCGGGCCTCGGGCTCGCCCCAACAAAAAAGGCTCAGGACGATGAGCCCGCCGGGGGGAAGTGGTGCAGGACACTGGGACCCCTGAGATCCTGACGACCCAATTTTTTCGAACCGGACGTTTTCGCCATTTTTGGAGCCCCGGGACCCTCACATATCGATCTGGCTAGAACAACTACGCAGAAACATGGAGTTTGGGGCTCCAGTCGTGATTGCTGCGATGTTGTATTTTTTTCGCTCCGTCGGATTTCAGGGACGCTACCCCGCGGCCCACGCATCGAAAAAAGTGGAACGGCCGGATGTCTGGGGCCATTTCTCCGAGGCACTCGGGCCCCCAGGACACTCCAGAACCCCCCCAAAAAAACACCCAAACGACCCCAGACGTCCAAGAAACGCCTCGAGCTTCGATCCTGCAGCCTCGATCCTCTGGAGGAACTGGTGACCCCCTTCGTGTAGTGACCCCCTGAGCACTGCCCGACCACCCACACGACGCCTGGCCAGGCACAGCGGGGCGCGGCCAGCGAAAGTGGCCAAGGATGGGCCGAAAGGCGAGGATGCAAGGGCAACCTTGGAAAATCGTTCATCCTTATATGCGGGTTGACTGTGCCCCGGATCGCTTCTCGACGGCCCCGAAGCCCGTGATAAAGATATATAGATCGATCGATCGATAGATAGATAGAAAGAAAGATAGATAGATAGATAGATAGATAGATAGATAGACGCAGCCTCTCGGAACGCGGTGCCTTTGGGCCTGGGCTTCCAGAAAAAAATCTAAAGGGGGAGCCGCGCAAGGGGGGGGGAAAGGCAAAGCACAGTGCTGATACGACACCTACACATCAGGAGGGAGAGAGAAGAGAAGCTCGTACTGCTCGAATGTCTTATGGATCCACTTGCCTTATTGTACGCGCTGCTGTTCATTGATCATCCAATCCACCAAATCCCCCGCCGTGTCGCTCCACCTCCTGATCGTCACAAACCTCCTTTCAATCCCAACCGTAGTAAGCAAAGAGATGATCCTGCCAACGCCGCGCATGAATTTTACGACTGTGACCCTGATTGCCACTAGCCTTGACCATCGTGTGTAGATAGTGCCTGTCATTATGAGGACCTGCGGCGCAACTCTGCAAAGAGCATGCCAAGGCATGCGGGCAATGTGTCCTGTCCACATATGGGCTTGAAACAACGCAACCCGATTCCAAGTAGTCACACTGAAGCGCTCGATGGTCGATTGTATTTTCCGATTGATTCTGCTCTGAAAACACACTACGGCCTCCTCGGGATCTTTTCTCTGGTTAAGCATCGAACGAATCATACGACAATGCATCACTCTGATCATCTGAAGGTGGCGCTTGGTGTACATCCAGCTGCCTGCACAAAAGACAACCGCGCTTTTCACCACACTCTCCTGCAACTCCAGTCGCCGTTCTAGCTTCCCCTGCTTGGCGCACACGCGATGCCTCGAGAAAGCTGCCCAGTCGATAGATAGATCATTCTCTGCGCGGCTGTCGATGCGTTGTGGTCCATAATGATCCAACCTCCGAAACATCTGAAACCCTCCGTCCTCCCAGTCCTCGGTATTCTCACCTCCTTCACAGTAATACCCGTACTATCATCCGCCGCCGTCATCCAATAACGGTCCTTCACATGCACAACACAGCACTGTCCCCGTGCAATCTCGTGCCACGAATTGAACATCTGCACGACCATGCGCGAGCTTGTCGCGTACAAAAACTACGTGCCGGCAAGCACAACAAGCGGGAGTCGTTTAACATCAGGCAGCATGTTTCGTCTTTTGTGTAGTTGTGAGCCTTAGAAAAACCCAATCGGTCAATATTCTCGGCCTCCCATGGGTAGCCCCAGCGGTTTTTCCGACAAACATCGACAATAATCCCGACAACTTCGCCAAAGTACTAGGTAAACTTTCTCGGCGCCCCGGGGCACCCATGCGGCATCGAGCGGGCACGTGGTATGCCGGCTGTCGGGTCCAAACTTGGCACGCATGTGCTCGAAAGGCCACGTCGTACCTCCTTGGTCCTAGCACAGCGATGACGCGCGGAACGTTCCGCAAGGCGTGGGTCAGAACCCACCTGTTGTGATCGACCATGTCGCAAGCTTTGCGTAGATCGCCCACGCCCCAAAAAAGGGGCTCAGCTAACTCGTTGGCCCGCTCCACCAGCAACCTGGTAGAAGACACTACGTCGTGGGCCTGATACTGGCGTCGATTTGCAAAATCGTTCCAAAACCATAATATACGGCTTCCGTAAAACTGAAGGGATAGCGATCGGTCTAAAATACTTGAATTTTATGGCTCCGTAGAATCGAGCCAAACAAACGACATGATGGCGGTCCCGCAGGGCTCCACATCCTTTGTTCGGTGGTTCAAAATCTGGAGAACGAACATATCAGCAAAAAACGACAGAGCATCGTCACTGACCGCTTGCAACATTTCAGCAACGAACATATCATACTTCGAACACGTTTTGCCCTTCGTCATTCGCTGCAGGAGAGAGCGTATCAGGTGCGCATCGACGGCTGGCAAGTCAGCGAAGTCATTCCGATTCCAGCGCTGTGCGACCCAAGCAGTGACAACTCTGCGCTGTGGGTCAGGAAAAAAGCATAACGTACAACCCGTGTACCATTCTTCGCATCACATCGTGGTCCGTCGACAGGATACCCCCTCCTCCTCCAAAGCCTTCACAGTACTCATGGATCCCCTCCCCTTGTTCGACCCCGTCTTGGCAAAAGCAGCAGCCAGGCGCTCCTCCGCCTGTAAGCGTGCAAGAGTGTCGTTCCAGAACCGTGGCTTGACGAATCGGATGCCGTACCGCATATTTTAGAGCTCCCGGACCAGTAAGACCTGAGGATGATTCTCGGGCAGTTCGGGGCTCTTGGTGTTCTGCCGTGCGAAACCACAACGCGCGACAGTGGTCGAGACAACCTGCGCAAAGAAAGACCGAATAGGTACATCCCTTCCATGCCCATCCCTCCTCACCAATACCCTGGCCCCGTCGGGAGCATCACACATATCGGGATCCACCCGGCACACTCCAGCGATCCTTCGCTGCCTGGGCAAATAACATGACGGCGCAACGCAGAACAAAGCGTGGACACAACGTACCTCTCGGTAGTGGCCTGGCGTCACACTGGACAGAAACGCAACTTCCTCACAAGGCATCTCGCGAGCACGAAGACGAGAGGGGAGAGGAAAACGACGGTCGTTCGTGCAAACATAAAGTCGTTTGACATATAATGTGTGTCTCCTCCTGGAGTTGGGTGTGCCTCCAAGTTTGGCCAAACCGTCCACGGGTTCGTTGCCCTGGGTACCCCTGTGGCCCTTGACCCACATGTCCTGGACAACGTACACCCTCTTCACACGTGGCCAAAGAAGAGATAACACCTCAGACATCAGGATGTTGTGCGTTGGGAGAAAAACGCGAATCGAGGACACTTAGGATGTAGGAAAAAACGAAAAACACCTCAACGCAGGAACCTTGTGTGATAGGACCTTGGACATTCCCCTCTGCCTGCGCAAGTAACCACAAACACAATTGGATGGCACGTGCCAGTTCAGCTGTATTGCGAGTCAGACGTATCGCACCGACATATCCGGAACCAGCAATGTCCAAGACCACCGCACCACCAGCTTGAAAGCACAACATGTCGAAGGACTCAGTGGATGAGGGGGCGACTGAATATGCATGAACCCCCACCCGCATTATGCGGCTCTACCCTTTCTTGCTCTGGAATGGCCATCAGAGAACCGAAGCCCGTGGAGGGCCCCCCAAAGCTCAAGATCGTCCCCAACTGGCCGTTCCGCCTTTGTTTGGGGGGCCTTGGGGCTCTCTGGGAGGCCCGGGGCGGGCGCGCACGCAAGAGACGGAGGAGGAGGAGGAGGACAAGGAGAGGGAGGAGGAGGGGGAGGAGGAGGAGGAGGAGGAGGAGGAGGAGGAGGAGGAGGAGGAGGAGGATGATGATGATGATGAGGAGGAGGAGGAGGAGGAGGAGGAGGAGGAGGAGGAGGAGGAGGAGGAGGAGGCGGACGGAGGTAGGAGGAGGGGAGGAGGAGGAAGAGGAGGAGGCGGAGGTAGGAGGAGGAGGAGGAGAGGAGGAGGAGGAGGAGAGGAAGGGGAGGAGGAGGAGGGAGAGGAGGACGAGATGAGGAGGACACTGGAGAAGGAGGAGAAGGGAGAGGATGAGGAGGGAGGAGGAGGAGAAAGGGAGGAGGAAGAACGGAGGAGGAGAGGAGGGAAAAAGGAGAAAAAGGAGGTGGAAGGGGGGACAAGGGGGAGGAGGACAGGACGAGGAGGATGATGAGGAAGAGGAGGAGACGGAGAAAGAGGGGGAGGAGGAGAAGGACGAGGACGAGAGGAGGCGGAGGAGGAGAAGGGGAGGAGAGGAGGAGGTGGAGGACGAGGTGAGGAAGAGGGAGGAGGAGGGGAGGAGGAGATGAGGAGGAGAAGAAGGCAGAGGAGAAGATGAGGAGGAGAACGAGACGAGGATCAGGACGAGGAGGAGGAGAGGGCGAGGACGAGGAGGAGATGACGATGAGGAGGAGGTGGATGAGGAGGAGGATGAGGAGGGATGAGAGGATGGGGGAGAAGGAGGAGGACGAGGATGAGGAGGAGGAGAGGAGGAGGAGAAGGGAGCAGGAGAAGGAGGAGGACGAGGACGAGGAGAGGAGGAGGATGGAGAGGACGAGGACGAGGAGGAGGAGGAGAGGAGGTGGACGAGGAGGAGTGGAGGAGAGGAGGAGGATGCGGATGATGATTGATGATGATGATGATGATGATGACGATGATGATGATGATGATCCCCGCTCGCTCCGCTGCGTAGCAGTCGTCTCGGGGCCGCGCGCGGGACCGCGCGCGCGGGGCTAAAGGTGAGAGCCCCGACGCGCGCCTGCCCCGAGCAGCGCTCTCAGGAGGCGACCCCCAGGGGCGGCTCCTGGACGACCCGCGGGTCGTAGCAGCGCCGCAGGCTAGCCTTGGTAAGGAGGGAGAGGCGGGTTGGGGGCCGAGAAGCTGCAGGACGCCTGCGGGGCGATCGCGGCGGGGATATGAGGAAGCATCCCCGCTCGCTCCGCTGCGCAGCAGTCGTCTCAGGGCCGCGCGCGGGACCGCGCGCGCGGGGCGAAAGGTGAGAGCCCCGACGCGCGCCTGCCCCGAGCAGCGCTCTCAGGAGGCGACCCCCAGGGGCGGCTCCCCGGACGACCCGCGGGTCGTAGCAGCCATGCCCATGCTCAAAGCCCTTGCGCAGTGACAAGTCTAGAGCGGGCGGCCGCGAGAACGAAAGGCCAGGCGGAGGGCCCGCCGACAGAAATCGGGCGACCAAGTAGTCGCTAACACTAGCGAAATACTCAACCTGTTCCCGTGCAGGGAGCAGGGAGGGAGGCAAGGACAGTAGAGGCGGCGGCGGCCTGCAGATATCGTTCGGCGCTGGAGGCTTGCCTCCAGCGGCCGCGCCAGAAGACGCGAGGGACGTCTTCGGTGGCAATATAGAAATCTGTAGCGCCTGAGCCTCGAAGGCACGCGGGGGCGGCGTGTGTGAGGGGCTTTTCCGTTCGAGGCGTCATCCCCGTTGTTCGTTGGTCGTCGTCTCTGTCGTCCCCCTTCCTTGCGCCCTCCTTTCCGTGGGCCCGTCGCCACTCCCGCCCTCTTTCCCAGCGGGGGCCCCTGCTCAAGCGCGCCAGCCCAAATGAACTTCAGCAACGTCGCATTTGAGTCGAAGGGAAGCCCCTTCCCTTTGATCCCTCCCCCCGCCGGGAGGGGGGGGGGTAGCGGGGGTCCGGGGCGGGGTCCCGGGGGGGGTCCGGGGGGGGGCCCGGGGGGGGGGGCGCCACTCAGATACGACGCCCCCCCCGCAACCCCGCAAGTACTGCACGTAGGGATTCTTTATTGTTTCGGGGCCGCGCCCGAGCCCCAAGATGCCTCCAAGATGGCCCCAGAGGCTCCCCGAACGGCTCCAACAGGGTGCCCAGACGAGGGGCCCGACGAGCCCTCGGCGACAGAGGCTCCCAGGAAGCCCCAAGATGCCCCCAAGAGGCCACCACGAGACCCCCAAGAGGCCCCCAGGAACCCCCAAGAGGCCCCCCCCCGCCACATACGAGAACGCATGGGTCGCCCTCCAGGGTCGGCGGCGCCGGCCGTAAGGCCTTCGCAATATAGAAATCTGGAGCGCCTGAGCCTCGAAGGCACGCGGGGGCCATGTTGAACCCCGCGGGGGCTTTAGCCAGCGGGACGCCTAACGCACTTAGTAGATGGTTCCACCGAGTACGGAAGCCGCTCTGGCCAAAGGTAGAGAGCGGATCGGTGGGCCCCAAATGCCGAAACACCAGCTCCATTATCTTCACCGTTGCTCTGTCCGAACAACGGGCGTGCTGCGTCGGATAGGTCCGACGGGTCTTCGGAGCAGGGATCGACAGGAACGCATCGCCGTCGACTTCCAGCCTGTCGCACGGAAGCGACAGATCGCAGCGCCGCGCATTGAGGACCTCCCCAGGCCGCAGAAACATGGTGAAACCCATGAGCAGCAAGGCGGCCATTTCAGGCCAGCCCCACGCTAAGCACAACCCGACCATGGCCCGCAAAAGCGCTCTAGGGAGCGGAGGGCGGAGGCGCGGAGGCTCGGCGAGCTTCCACTGCTTCGCAACGTCCCACGCCTCCGTCAGGAAGGCTTTCCAGTGGGGGTGGTTGGCCTGCATGGCCAAAATCGCATGGACTAGAATGCAACGCGGGAAACCCGCATCGTGAAGCCACACACCAAAGGTGGCGAGGAATCTAGCCAAAAGGATGCCGCTGCGGTACAGCGTCTGGGGAGGGACCCCAGCGTGCTCTTCGAGCCACAACTCGAACGCGTCAAGCGATCTCGATCGGCGCTCCACATAAGCGGGAGTAAGATGGGCGTCGCGAGCGAACGGCGATCGCGGTCCGCGAATAGGGGCGCTAAGCCCCAGGCCCCCAGCCGCAGCCGCCTCTGGGGCAGCGTCCACGGCGCGCGCGCAGACCCCGCACACGCACCAAAGGACAGCGGCGCGTGCGAGCGGGCCGCTGAGGCACCCTTCCATGCCCAGCACCGCGCTGCGCTCGCGGCGCGAGCGGTAGAACGGCGGCAGGCAGTTGGCGACGATAGGTCGCTCGACGCCAGAACGGCGCGCGAGACCAGCGCGGACCTCAGTGTAGTCCACTCCTGTCTCGCGCACCACGCGGCGGGCCTCTGCCTCAATCTGCGAGGACAGAGGCGTCGGCCACGCGTGCACTCCTGTCTCGCAGGCCGTCGCCCACGCGATGCTGGGGGCTACACTAGCGCGCTGCCGCGCTGGCGTCCATCCCAAGGGATGTGGGACGCTGGATATAGCGTTGAGCCCAGCCCGCCAATGCGGTGGCGCGCTCCCATCGCTGCTCCAAAACTCGGGAGGCGGGGCGGAGCCATCCGCGGTGGCGTGACCTAGCAGGTCAAAAAGGCAGGCTAGGGCAGCAGCCTGGCGGCGTCGGTGCACGTTCGCCCCGAGGCCGATGCCGCGCACCGCGCCGGAAGCCGTGGCCCGAAACTTCGCCGGGACAGTGCTCGCGTCGACGGCCCCGGAGACCTGCGTGAGCCAGCTCGGCTCAGCGACGGGCGCAAGACCCTCCGGGCCGAAAAGGCGGCCGTAGGTCAGCAGGCCCTTGTGCAAGCAGGCCAGCGCGTCGTCGCTCCTGGGCTCGTTGAGCCCATCCGGGCAGAAGTGCTGCAGCCACCAGGCTGCGTTCTGGCACAGCTCAGCCATGGCGGGGTCGTCCGACGGGTAGTCGACCACCTCCACGGGTTCGCCCCCGATCTCGACACGCCGGCCGAGGGCGCCTGCCGCGCCAGCCGGCAGGGGCGGGTCAGGCGGGTCGGGCGAAGAGAAGCCGCGATCCCGATGACGCTGAGCATGTGCCGCGGCCGCGGCCGAGCGCAGAGTAGCAGCTGGCTGAGCAGGGGAGCGCGAACGGGCCGAGGGTGCCTGGGAGGTGGCCGCTCGGGCCGCACGACGCCGCTTGCGGCGAGGGCGCGGGCGCCCAGCTGCGGGTGAAGCTGAGGCAACCGCGTCGGGCGGGGCGTCGGAGGCCGCGTCCGCAGCGGGCGGCGTCGCAGGAGCCGGGCGTGCTGGCGCAGCCTCGGCGGCTGGACGGGAACCCTGCAAGGTCGCAACGGCCCTGCTGGAACCCGCCTCGCCTGCCGAACGTGCGGGGGCGCGGGGCTCTGCGGTAGGCGCGCGCCCAAGTGTGGCGGGATCAGCGTCCGCGCCAGGTGAGCCGCCGCTGGTAGCGGCTGCCAGGGACGTCGCGAGACCAGGGAAGGCTCCTGACTCGCTGCCCAGCGAAAGCCGCGGGTCAGCCGTGGCGGCAAAAGTAGCAGCAGCGCCCTGGGCGAGGGAGCGCCGGTAGCACCATCGCGAGTGTGCGGTTATGACGACGGCACGCAGATGACCGTCGTCGGGGTTGGCTTCAGCAGCCTCCAGAGCTACCTCGAGCGCGCGGGCGGCTACCGCGACGTTGCGCGCGCGGCGGCCAGAGTCGGCTACGCCAGCACGCGCATCCGCGCGAAAGCGACTCCCCATTGCGGCGAAGGGAGCCCGAGCCGCGCGCTCGAACTCGAGGGCCGCTTGCATGCGCCAGGGGGGGCTCGGCCGACAAACCTGCGCGCGCGTCCTTGTGGGCCGAGAAGCTGCAGGACGCCTGCGGGGCGATCGCGGCGGGGATAAGAGGTAGCATGATGATGATGATGATGATGATGCTGATGATGATGATGATGATGATGATGGTGATGATGATGATGATGGTGATAGTGATGATGATGCTGTCGATGATGATGCTGATGATGATGCTGATGCTGATGCTGATGGTGATGATGATGATGAGGAGGAGGAGGAGGAGGAGGAAGAGGA
>CAUYUJ010014934.1:0-22500 GCA_963575745.1 Prorocentrum cordatum
GGGTCACGCCGGCACGGCTGCAGCTGAACAGATCCGACACCTTCAATCCTCGATCCTCGATCCTCGAACATGACCTGGCTCAGGTTTGGGGAGCATTGACCTGGAAAATCGCGAGCGTATCGAGGGCGGTACCGCAGATCTGCCATCGAGGGCACCTTGGGGGCGCACCGAGGCAGGAACGCGCGGCTCTGCTAGTCAGACCTAGGACAGAAGAACATCCTTCGAGAACATGCAACCCTCCGCCAGCCAAAACACACAGAACATCCCAGTAACCCCCCCCCCCCCAAGATCCAAGGACAATCCAACATGCACGAAGAACATTAGGATACCCGCCCCGAATGACCTCGATCTCACAGCTCGATCCGTCTCATCAGCGTATCTTGGAGGCCTGAAAGGGCCACCAACACCATAACAGAGGGTTGCCTCCGTAGGGAAGATGATCCTTAGATTTCGGTTGTTGTGTAATATTCGGTCAACCTTGGAACCAAATATTACCACCGATCCACCGAGATCTGGAATTTTCTTCCCCTCGGTGGAGGCACACCGCCGATATTGGTGTTGGTGTCAACCTCTAGGCCTGCGAGTATCGCCCATAGATCGGCGCTACGCCCTCGAAGTGGCATAACCGCACGCTCCCGGGCGGGGTGCGGGGGGCCGAGGCCGCGATCGGCGGGGCATGGGCGATGGGGGGTCGATGCTGGCCCCCCTGAGTCTACTCCAGATTTCGTAAGAAAGGGAGGGGGGGTTCATTTCGGGGGGGGTCTCTTCCAGGCTATCTTGGAGGGCCTGGGGGGGTCTGGGGACGATGTTTTGGAGGGTTCTCCCACGGGGGAGGTCTGAAATGGCTTGTCTTGGAGGGTCCAGACCCCCTCCCTTTTATTACGAAATCTGGAGTATTCCCCCCCGATCGTTGCCCCTGAACCGCTGGTTTCCATCAAGTTCAAGTGGGGCATCGACTACAGAATTCATTTACCCAAAACTTGATTTTTCCGCCATGGTTTCGATCATGTAGTCGAGGACCCTACTCGAAAAGTGGCTCCCCAAAGGTCTGCACTCCTTCAAAGGGATCTCATTTTCACCCGAGCCAGCTTTGGTTTCGGGCCGAAAATGCGATATATGTTTCGCTGCTTCCTTGCAAGAAACGAGGATGTCAGGGATCCTCGATCCTCTTTGGACGCCCGCAATGGGTACGGAAAAATGGGCACGATACCCAACAACACATGTTGTCCAAAACCGACAGCCCTCCTGTTGGAAAGGCGGCCTTCTGTCCCAAATGGACGACGCCCGTGGCGACACTGACAGCGACTCCTGTTCAAAATGGACAGGAGCTGCTATCATTTGAGCAGTGACCGACCGTCCCGGCATTTCTATAGGCCTACCACGAAATGTTCTTAGAACCCAAGAATGTTCGAATGACAAAAACAATGTTCTTAGATTATGAACCCAATGTGTTGAAACAAGACAGTCCCAGCTAGAAGTGTTCTAAGAACATTTCGTGTATATATATATATAAGGAAAAAGTGATTAGAAAATCCTTTGGTAGACCTATAGGCGAGCCAGGACGCTTCGCCACTGCTTGAGTCACAGGTCACAGGGGTAAAAAAACATAAACATAAACTTTCGAAGCCCTGCGCGGATGTTTTGGATCGGCGCCGGACCCCCTCTCCCTGGCCTGGCGCGCGGAGCGCGCGGGGGGCGGCGCTGGCCGCCGAGGGGCGCCCCAGCGCGGATGCAGGAGATCCGTGCGGAAAGCTCATGTCTATGCAGTTTGTTTCTTCTTCGATATTGGTTTCTGTGCCCATTGCTTCCGTACCCATCCTGGTCCCCCCGCTCGATCCTCCAGCTCGATCCTCGATCGGTTGGAGGATCGCGCCGAGTCGTCGATGTATCACCGATACACCGCCGATGCACCGGCGACGTCGGCGTGGAGAAGATCGCTACGGCGATGCGGCGCGATCCTCCGATCCCACCTACCCCGACCCCATCTGGGCGGCCTAGACGTACCCACTTCGGTCCACCCCGATCGATCGATCTCCTCGATCTCGAGCCTCGATCCTCGATCCTCGAGGCTCGTTCGTCGATCCTCGATCCTCAATCCTCGACCCTCGAGCCTCGAGCCTCGAGCCCCGATCCTCGAGCATGGATGCTCGATCGACCCCTCGGTCGGCGGCGGCGCGACCCCAGCGGGCCGCCACGGCCTGTCGCACAGCGCTCGAGGCGCTCCCAGCCGCGGGGCCCTGCCCAGCCGGTGTGGGGGACACTGGCCGGGGCACCTTCTTCACGTTGAAGGTCTCCTGTAGATAACCATTCTGCTGTGTCCTCCTCATCCTCCTCCTCCTCCTCCTCCTCCTCCTCCGCCGCCCTCCCCTCCTCCTCCTCCTCCTCCTCCCCATCCTCTCCTCCTCTCCGTCCCTCCCTCCTCCTCCTCCTCCCTCCGCCGCCTCGTCTACCTCCTCCCCCCTCTTCGTCCTCCTACCTCCTCCTCCTCCTCCTCCTCCTCCTCACACACATCACAGCAGCAGCAGCATCAGCTTCAGCATCATAATCAGCATCATCATCCTCGTCATCATCACATCATCATCATCATCATCATCATCAGCAGCATCAGCAGCATCATCATCATCAGCATCAGCATCAGCATCAGCATCACATCATCATCATCATCATCACAGCAGCACATCGTCATCATATCAGCAGCATCGTCATCATTATCATCAGCATCATCATCATCATCATCATCACCATCACCACCATCATCATCATCATCATCAGCATCATCATCATCACCACCACCACCATCACCATCATCATCAGCATCATCATCAACAACATAATCATCAGCATCATCATCAGCATCATCATCAGCATCATCAGCATCAGCATCAGCATCATCATCAGCAGCAGCAGCATCAGCATCATCATCAACAACAGCAACAGCAGCAAAAAAAAATACGTCGTCATCAGCATCAGCATCATCAGCATCATCAGCAGCATCATCAGCATCATCAGCATCATCAGCATCAGCATCATCATCATCATCATCATCAGCAGCATCATCGGCAGCATCAGCATCAGCATCATCAGCATCATCAGCATCATCAGCATTATCATCATCCTCATCAGCAGCATCATCATCAGCATCGGCATCATCAGCATCATCAGCAGCAGCGTCATCGTCCTCCTTCAAACACTCCTCCTCCTCCTCCAAAACCTCCTCCTCCTCCTCCTCCTCCTCCTCCCCCTTCCTCCTCCTCATCCTCCTCCTCCTCCTCCTCCTCCCCCTCCTCGGAGCGTCAAGAAATCCGCAGACCCTTTGGCGTCTGGAAGACGCTCTCGTCGTCGTCGTCGTCGTCGCCTTCGTCGTCGTCGTCTTCGTCGTCGTCATCGTAGTCGTGTTCGTCGTCGTCGTCGTCGTCATCGTCGTCGTCAGTCTCCACGTTGAAGGTCTCCTGGCGCCGTAAATATAGTTGGCGACAACCTGGGTAACCTGGTGGGGGGAGGGGAGGAAGTGCCGGCCGATAACCCAACCGTTTCGCTTGAGGCAGCCCCACCAGTACTGCGTTACCCCCTTCGGACCTGCGCAACCCCCTTTGTACCCCACTTGGGCCTTCGGCGATGAGAAAGAAACCCAGGGAACAGAAGCTCCGAACAAATTGGAGCGGCCCGTTTGGACCGTCTTCGGCCTCTGGAGGGCCCTCAACGGGCCCCGTCAAGAAACGACTCGGAAGGAAAAGCTGGCCCCAAGGAAGTGGTCCAGACCGCCGTGGGCCCACACATCAAAAATTATCCTGGCGAACGACCCAACCATATGCATTTGTGAATAGCGAAAGGCAGGTGGGACGAAGGAGGGGGAGCGCCTTGTGGGGCCACGAGACGTGTGAGGGTATGCAGACATCGGCGGGGGGCGTATGTGGACACCGCCGACAAGGCCTTCTGTGGCGCTCCCTATGGGGCAGACCACGAAACGCTGTACTACTTGGCGCGGACGCATGTGGTCACAGCCATTGGGGCCTTGGCGATGGAGCTCCCTATGGGGCAACGAAACGCCGTGCTGGGTGGCGTCCAGACCTTCGGGGGCCCACGCATCCAAAAAATGGGGCGGCCGGATGTCTGGGAATGAAAGCGCGTCGCGTAGCGGCCAGCACCCGGCCCAACCCTCGGGCCCCTGGTGACGCGACGTGCGGCGCCGGCGGGGTCTGGGAATGTCTGAAAGCCTGAGCTATTCCGGACCAGTCTCCGCCCCCGCTTGCGCAAAACGTTACGTCACCGGGCCCGCCCCTCCCCGCCCCCCCCCCTTGGCACGCGTTACGCTGGGAGGCTAAAAGCACTCGACGCAGGAATCTCATGCTCTGGCGCTCTCCTCTGGTGAGTGTCTGAGCATGGGCAAGTCTGGGCGCGAACGGGCCCGTGCTACGCCCCCCGGCGGCTCTCCCTTGGGGATACCCAGATGCCATGCCTGCTACATCGCGGTGATCCTGGGGCTCACAAGCGGCAGCTCTACTCGAGACGCCTCCACAATCTGGGCGCGAAGGGGCAAGTGTAATACTCCCTGGCAGCTCGCCCTAGGGGTGCTTTTAAATTGAAGGGGCCCTGGGACACACAAATGAATAGACACAAATCCCAGGATTCTCGATATTTTCAATATGTCCTGGGTTTTCGTCTTCCCCCAATTTCCCATAGTTTCCCATATTTTCCGGGGAATCGACGATGAATTGTGTCTGTGTATTTTCCCCTCCTGATAAATGCCACGCCTACTGCACCGACATCCCCACAATCTGAGACAGCCCTGGCTGGCCTGGTCCCCCTGGGGTGGTCCAAGTGCCATGCCTGCTACATCGAGGTAGTCATGGGCCTCTCAAAGGAGAGAACTCGGAGAAGACAAGACCAGCGTTACGCTCGAGGCATTGGCGAATTTGCGCGCGAACGGTCACTTGCAACACCTGCTACATCGCGGACATCAGTGGGCTCTGAGAGGAGAGGAGTCGGGCAGAGCAAAACCAACGCCTCGCTTGAGACTTCCCCTTAAAAAAATCCTGAGGAAACGGGTCCTGAATCCTGGGGCTCTTCCCCAGGACCAGAACTTCAGCCCGAGTCGTTTCCTGATACTCCCGAGGCCCGTGGAGGGAAACACCTGGAAGGGCCCGTTTGGCTCGGTTCACCCAGGATCCCTGCCCTCGTGCCCCCTCTCACTATTCGGCCCCCAGACCTCTGCTGGGGCGCGCTCCGACCAGAATCTCAACGGCCCTCGGAGCGGAGGTGGCAGAACGAGCCTGTGCCTTCCCTGTTCCGAAACCCCTGCTTCCGATGTCTGGGGGAGGGGTTCACCCCTCCCCCTAACCCCTCCCACCCCTGGGTCTGGACAGGAGGGGGGGGGGCGGGGGGCGCGATCCATTGAAGCGTCCAAGATGGCCCAGGATAGCTCCTAGAGGGCCCCCAGAGCACCAGGATGGCCTCCAAGACTGCTCCAGATACTCCAAGAGGGCTCAAGTTGGCTTCCGACACACCTCCAAGATACCTCAAGAGGCTCCCCAAACAACCCAAGGAGCTCCCATGAGGCTCCCAAGATCGCAGCAATCGACGGTGGACAAACCTCCCTTCAATAAACCATCCTTAGTGAAAACGGCCTAGGACCGAAACCTACGGACCTGGACCCGCAAAAATGACGGCCGCGACGCCCTCTCGCGAACCGAAAACTGCCAATTCGCCAATCGACGTGTCAGGGTAGGAGGTCTATCAACCTCCGATCCAAGCAGGCCCCAAGAGGCATTATGCCGGCCTCCGAGAGGGGGTGGACCCGAACTGACGAAGCGCTCTCCTTTTCGGGCCGCGGCCGCCGAGAGTGCCGCAAGAGGCCCTCCGGGGCCCCCACGAGAGCCTCAAGAGGGCCCCGAAGGCCTGAATCACTACCCTTCGGTCGGGCATGTCCTCCTACAGGCGGATTTGGGACGAAAAATGGAAAATCCACCAAAAATACTATTTTAGAAAATTCCTCCTGCAGAGGGACAAGCCCGACTTAACAATATCCCAGCAGGATAGCTCCAAGAGGCCCCGCGAGATATGCAAACTCACGCGAAGCATCAAGAGTCTCGAAGGGATCCCAGCCGTGGCGACGAGGACGCTCCAGGAGGCTCAAACAAGCGAGGACGACCCAAGACTCTCGATCCTCGAAGTTCAAGGCTCGATCCTCGCCCTCCGAGTTCCTGGGGAGGACTTCCTTCCTTCTTGGCGAGCGTCCTTCGTAGGCAGCTTGTTGTACCTGATGGCGGTGCTCTGGCACAGCGACGTCTGCCAGCCGCAGCCGCGGCGCCTTCCGCCTTCGGACTTGCCTCGGCAGGACGCGGGGTGTCCAAAGAAGGTTGAGGCCAACAGCCGTGTCATGCGTCGTCGACATGTTCGTACCAGGGCACTGAGCTCCGCAGAAACAGCGGCATCAACGCAAAACCGACAGCGCCCCTCAGGCGCGCAGAAGTTACGTTCAAAGCACCTTCGGCGCCCGTGCGTTTGTCAACCCTGGGGGGGAGGAGATCTTTTCCAGCCAGCATCGCCCGATAGCTGCAAACTGGTCAAGAAAGAGACGGCGAGCGGTGGTATTCACTGGAACTCGACGCCTGTAGTGAAGACATCCATCGCAACCCATTCCCCTGCGAGCTCAAGGGAACCCGAACAGGGTGAGGAGGCTAGAATATACGTCGGTCGGAAGGAGTAGGTAGAAACATGAGGTAGGAAGGCAGATAGTGGATTGGGTCCAGGTCCTCCCAGAGAAGAACATAGAAGAACAAAACACAGCGGAAGCATGTCGATTCTTGAGGAAGGAAGGCGCTTGAAGTGGATTGGGATCCGGGAATCCAAGAACACCTACTTTCAACGACCTCCTCCTCCTCCTCCTCCTCCTCCTCCTCCTCCTCCTCCTCCTCCTCCTCCTCCTCCTCCTCCTAGGACGGTGCAGTGCGGAGCAAACGCACAGGGGCATACGGAACTCCCCGTGGGCTGCAGGGCGCGAAACGCGTGGGAGATGTGCCGAGATGGGCGGGGGGAGGCGTCGATGGTGAGAATGGCCCTTTGTGTGTAGACCACCTAGAGAGTTTGGAGGTGCATGCGGGCTCTGCCACTGGGGCCGTCGTCGGAGCTCCCCGCGGGGCCACGAGACGCGCGAGGGGCGCGCCGAACAGGGCGGGGGAAGGCGCCACCCAGACCTTGCTACTGGGGCCCTCGGCGGGCCCCCCCGTTATAGGCCACGAAAACGCGTGAGGGGTTCTCCGAAACGGGATCAGACTCCCACAGGAGGCTCTGGCGAGCTCCCCATAGGGGGGCACGATCCGCACGAGGGAGTGTGCCAGCATCGGCGGGGACCGCGTGCGAACTTCCCCCTCGGGGGCATGAAGCGGAGCTCCCTCCGGGGCACGATCCGCGCGGGCAGGCTGCCGAGATGGGCGGAATCCCTCCACGGGGGCCGCAAACAAAGCTCCTGGTGGCTGACGTTGACATGCGGAGGGCAGAGGAACGAGGGTCGAGAAAGGGACGAGGAGTGCAGCACCAGCTGAAAGGAGGCCACCCCATTCGCGGGCACAATCAAACAATCAGGACTCGTCCCCCGACTCGTAGGGGTCGTTGGGTGCGCACCTCCTCCCATCAGTCACCCGCTTCCCAGACCCTTCAGGCCGAGGCGCGAGGCGCGGGAGGAGAATCCAAACAGCGCGAGCCCACGGACGAGGTCGACGAGGAGGAGGCGACGGAAGGAAGGAAGGAGGCGCGCGGCGCTGTGGCGAGGATCCAGGCCCAGAGGAGCGTCAGGAAAAGCATGGGGGGTACGGCGAGGAGAGAGCGAGAGGGGAGGACAAAAAAAGGAGACGCACGGCGCCGCGGAATTCAAGAACGGGGAACCCAACCCACTGGAGAGTTGGGAACTACATGAGCAGAAGCTTTCGGAGGCCCACGTGGGTTTCTTGGATCGGCGCTGAACCCGTCTCGGGTCGGCGCTGGACCTCCCCGGCAGCGCCTCCGGCGCCGCCCTCCGGCAAGGGGTGTCCAGCGGAGGGGGGAGGAGACAAGACAAAACAAGACCTGGGCAGCTGGCTCGCCACTCTGACTCGTGAGGCGTATGAACCGACAAAGGCTGATGGTAGGCAGGAGGATAAGGACGCTAGACATAAGATATCAACATCCGCGGTAGCTATGAGCTTTGGGTGTTAATACAGCCCGCCACGCGGTGATCTCAGAAGGAGAGAGGAGCAGGAGGAGGAGGAGGAGGAGGAGGAGGAGGAGGAGGAGGAGCAGGAGGAGGAGGGACGCGGAAGAGAGGGAGGAGGGGAAGGAGAAGAACCAGAGTAAACCTGCAGTATACCCTCCAGTCTCAGCCCCCTCCCCACGGGCCTGGCCTCCCTTTCCACTTCAAGAGGCGCCCCTCTGAACGCCAGCACCCCATGGGGCCGCCACCCAGGCGAGGGCCTTGTTTTTTGAAAAGGAACGAACTGCCGTGCGTCCTTCCAGCGAATAAGAAGGAACGCACCAAGGTATGATCATACAGTTGAAAGAAATAGGACGCACAGAGACATACTAATACTATATGTCCTCCTTGGAGGCGCGCGTCCGACCCGAACATATAGTATACCCATCTTGTTGTATATATCGTTTCCCGAGCGGTGTGGCCAGAAAGCGACCGCCACGACACATATACTATAAGATTTCTCGGTGCGCGCGTCGCCCCTGGGGGAGGGGGGGGGACGTACATATAGTATAAGTATGGTGGGGTGACGCCGAACAAATGTCCAGCTAGATCACATTTTTGAACAAGAGCCACCCCCACCTGTGCAACCCTTGCACATGTCTTTGCTTATGGCCAGAGGCGTCAACGAGCTTTCAAGCGAAAACTCCGTATTGAAAAGGGGTTGCCCTCACAACACGCAGCTGTCGCACCTGCTGAAGCTTCCGGCCCTTGAATTAACAAGGGAGCAAGCGAACACCAAAATTTGAAAAGGAACCGCCCTTCATCTATGCAGCTGTTGCATGTGCTCAATATTATGGTGTTTGCGTTTGAAGAAGTCTCAAACGAAAGCCCTACTTTGCAAAGGAAACGCCCACAATCCCTGTAGTTGCTGCAAGCTTTCAAAATGCGCGCGGAGCTGAGGCGAGAGCCCCATTCTGAAAAAGAACAATCCTCCATTCTTGATGCTATTGGCACCTATTAAGACGAAGGCACGCGGCGCTAAGACGAGAGCCTCACTCTCAAAAAAAACGGCCATCTATACTTGAAACTGTTGCCATCCGTGAAACTGCTCCAAAAGTTAAAGACGAATGTGCGCGGTGCTAAAAAGTGAGCCACATTGTGAACCCCCTCCTCTCCATGGTTGAAGCTGCTGCAAATTTGCAAATCGAATGTGCGCGGCGCTGAAACGAGTGCTCCATTTTGCCAACGGCCCCGCCTCCATCCGTGAAACCGTTGCAAATCTCAGGCTTCGGGGTCACAAATAGTGAGGAACTCTCAGGCGAAACGCCCGGCCCGCCCTACCGACGGCCTGGCGGTGCGACAGGGGATTGATGATGCCACGCTCCAGTGCCGATGGTTTGCTGCAGGATGGGTGAGGAGGAGGAGGAGTGGAGGAATGGAGGAGGAGCAACAGTTGAGGGAGGAGCAGAGGGGGGAGGAGGAAAAGAGCATGAGGCATGGATCGGCCTAGGTCCTAAGACCCAGATCGGACAAATGGGGCTGGGAGAAGTTGGGCGGCTTGCCCCACAAAATGTGGTCCATGTTAACTCGAACTTAGACAGAGGAGTAACCAGGCAATCGCGAGACACATTCGTATACGCCTGATGCGCTGAGCAGGCGTGCGCCGTCGCTGCAACTGAAGACGCGAAGGGCACAACGATGCTGACTGATGGCGGGAACACACTGGGTGCGACACTCATGCTCAGAAATTCTGGCAGCTTTCAGCAGTTTCCCACTGCCAGCAACACGAGAAATGGTATGTAGATCCAGCCTGAGCCACTCAGGCGGAGGAGCAGGAGGAGAGCAAAGGAGAACGAATAGGACAAGCGAAAACCGATTAATCATTAGTCAGCCCCCCCCACCAAAAAAAAAAAAAAACTGGGCACTCAGTGCAACATGGAGGGCAGCTCGCAAGGACAAGGCAGAGAAGGGAGAAAAGAGGAGGCAGAGGAGGAGAGACGAGGAGAGAACAGGAAAGGACGAAGAGGAAGCAGGAAGGAGGAGGAGGGGGGAGGAAGAAGCTGATGAGGAAGGGGGGAGAAGAAGAAGGAGGCGGAAAGAGGAGGAGGACGAAGGAGGAGGAGGATGACTGGTGCAAACCCAAGACTCATCAACGGTGTTGAAATACACCCTCCCTCCAAGCTCCCTCTTAATATGCCCCTACAACGATTCATACCCATTGAAGGAAATACCCCGTTGGGGGATATCTGTGTGAAAACTCTTAAGATTTCAACGCCGCGAGTCAACCTGATTGTTGCGTATTGAAGATCCTCGATCGTGCCAGAACAGCATTCCCGGAATTTCAACTCTGCGAAGCAACGTAATAGTTGCGCCCTGATAATCCTGATTCAAAACATCATTTCTGGCACGGTGACCATGGGAACCAGTGAAACGCTTGCAAAGGTTTAAAACGAATGCGCGCAGCGCTAAAGCAAGAGCCACATGTTGAAAAAGAACAACCTTCAATCCGTGAATCGCTTGCAAACGTTTAGAATGAATGTGCACGGCGCTAAGGCGAGAGCCACCTTTTGCAAACGAGTCGCATTCAACCTATTGTTTAAACGAATGCGCGTGGCGCTAAGGCGAGAGCCGCATTTTGGAAACGAATCGCCCTCAATCCGTGAAAAGATGTTAAATGTTTAAAACGAATGCGTCCGGCGCTCAAACGAAAGCCACATTTTGAAAACGACCCGCCATCAGTCCTTGAAACTCTTGCAAGTGTTTGAAACGAATGCGTGCGGCGCCAAAGCGAGAACTACGTTGTGAAAACGAACCGCCCTAAATCCGCGAAACTCTTGCAACTGTTTGAAATGAATGCGCGCAGCGCTACGACCCGCCCTCCATCTGTGAAACGGCTGCAAGTTTCTAAGCTTGAAGCTAGAGAATGGTAAAAACTCCCAGGCAAAACCCCCCGTCCGCCCTCCCGACTGGCCCTGGGGTGCGACGGGGAGGACGACTTATGCGAAAGGAAAAAGAATGAAGGAGGAGGAAGATGAGGAGGGGGAAGAGGGAGGAGAAGGAGGAGGAGAAGGCGTGGAGGAGCAGGATGAAGAGGACGACGACGACGACGGGGAGGGAGGAAGGAGAGGGGGGGAAGGAGGAGGAGGAGAGAAAAAGAAGGAAAAAAAGAAGGTTGTGCGACCGGTGGAAGCACAAGACTCAATCCGTGAAAGTTGTGCAAAAGTTTAAAAAAGAGGCGCGCGGCGCTAAGGCGAGAACCACATCTTGAAAACCACCCACCCTCCATCTGCGAAGCTGTTGATCCGCGTGCCCCCTTGTGGGGCCACCAGGCTGTAGGGCTAAGGTTCGCAGTTTCCTGTACCAGTTGCAGCTTCCAGTTTCCACTGTTACAGTTCTGCTTCTTGCTGCTTACAGTTTCTTGTTGACTTCTTGCTGCTTACTGTTCCTTGTTGATGGACCGCGCGAGGGGGGAGGCCCAAGACGGGCATTTTTACCACGCCCAACAAATTTTGTCTGAATTGCTGGGGTGGGAACACAGTGGACACCCCTCACGCAGATCGGCGGGGTCAGGGTCCAAAAACACAAGGGATTTGCCACATGTCTGAAATTTGCTGGCACGTTCACGCAATTCGGCGGGGTCAAGGTCCAAAAACACAGGGGTTTTGCCACATGTCTGAAATTCGGCGGCACCCCTCACGCAGATCGGCGGGGTCAGGGTCCAACATGATCAACACACGAACCCGGAAAGGAGTATAGAAATGTAGGCATGGCAACGTTTTCAAAGGCATCAGATTTGGCGACGGGCCAGGTTGCAATGCTGAGTGTCTCGATCTTGATGTACCGTGCCAAGAGCTGTGCTGTGCTGCGACGTGCTGAATTGCGATGTGCCATGCCGCGATTGTGCTCTATAGCGTTGTGGATCGAGTCCTCCTTTGCATCCGAGTCCTGACCGAACTGATCTGGATCTTAAGCTCGAGCTGCCTGAACACATAGTCGCTGCCCCAGAGCTACTGGACTGGGTTGGGGGACATGCCAGGAGGACGCGCCGCGAAACGTCCCAAAGGACGCGCCAGGCGACGTGCCAGGGGACGTGCCATGGGGATGCACCGCGGGACGTGCCAAGGGGACGCGCTGCGGAACGTGCCGATGGACGTGCCACGGGACGTGCCAGGGGACGCGCCGCGCGACGTGCCAGGGGGACTCGCCACGGGACGCGCCACGGAACGTGCCAAATTGCAATGCTGAAAGCATCGATCTTGATATACCGTGCCGAGGGCTGTGCTGTGCTGCGCCGTGCTGAATTGCGTGCGAGGTGGCATGCCGCGATTGTGCTCTATAGCGTCGAGGATCGAGTCCTCCTTTGCATCCGAGTCCTGACCGAACTGATCTGGATCTTAAGCTCGAGCTGCCTGAACACATAGTCGCTGCCCCAGAGCTAAGTGACTGGGGGACATGCCAGGAGGACGCGCCGCGAAACGTCCCAAGGCACGCGCCAGGCGACGTGCCAGGGGAGGTGCCATGGGGTCGCACCGCGGGACGTGCCAAGGGGACGCGCTACGGAACGTGCCAATGGATGTGCCACGGGATGTGCCAGGGGACGCGCCACGCGACGTGCCAGGGGGACTCGCCAAGGGACGCCCCACGGAACGTGCCAAGGAACGTGCCAGGTTGCAATGCTGAGTGTCTCGATCTTGATGTACCGTGCCAAAGTCTGTGCTGTACTGCGCCGTGCTGAATTGCGATGTGCCATGCCGCGATTGTGCTCTATAGCGTTGTGGTTCGAGTCCTCCTTTGCATCCGAGTCCTGACCGAACTGACCTGGATCTTAAGCTCGAGCTGCCTGAACACATAGTAGCTGCCCCAGAGCTAATTGACAGAGGGACATGTCAGGAGGACGCGCCGCGGAACGTCTCAAGGGACGCGCCAAGCGACGTGCCAGGGGACGTGCCATGGGGTCGCACCGCGGGACGTGCCAAGGGGGCGCGCTACGGAACGTGCCGGGGACAATCGTTTCGCTCGAGACATCCTGTCAAAATCCGAATGCTAGACATCTGCCTGAGCGACCTGGACACGTGAAAACAAGCGTTTCGCTCAACACATCCTCAACACATTCTCATGCTAGACATCCGCCTGGGCGAACTGGACACGTGAAAACAAGTGGTTCGCTCGAGACATCCTCAACACATCTTCATGTGAGACGTCCGCCTGGGTGACCTGGGCACGTGAAAACAAGCGTTTCGCTCGAGACGTTTTCAACATTCTAGACATCCGCCTTGGCGACCTGCACACGTGAAAGCAAACGTCTCGCTCGAGACATCCTCAACACATCTTCATGTTAGACATCCGCCTGGGCGACCTGGACACGTGAAAACAAGCGTATCTCTCGAGACACTCTCAACACATCCTCATGCTGAGCATCCGCCTGGGCACCTGGACACGTGCAAACAAGCATCTCGATCGATACTTCCTCAACACATCCTCATGCTAGTCATCCGCCTGGGCGACAAGGACGCGTGAAACCAAGCGTCTCGCTCGAGACATCCTCAACAAATCCTGGCGCTAGACCTCTGCCTGGGCACCCTGGAGGCGTGAAACCAAGCGTCTCGCTCGAGACATCCTCAAGATCTGGGCACGTGAAAACAAGCATTTCGCTTGAGAGATCCTCTGAATTCTGGTCCCCAGGAGAGGACAATCTATAACACAAGACAAGCGTTTCGCTCGAGACATCCTCAACAAATTCTGAAACACAAGCGTTTCGCTCGAGACATCCTCAAGAATAATTCCGCCAGCCTCCTTCGAACTCGTCATTCATCGCAAAATAATCCCGCTGGCCCCCTTCAAATCGATTCCGGTGTAAACCTTTACAAGAAAACCGTGGGCACCCGCCATTTCCGGGAAAAACACCAGGGATGTGCCACATTTCTGACATTTGGTGGCACCCCTCACGCAGATCGGCGGGGTCAGGGTGCCACATTTCTGAAATTCGCTGGCGCCCCTCACGCAGATCGGCGGGGTCAGGGTCCGAAAACACAAGGAATTTGCCACATTTCTAAAATTCGGCGGCACCCCTCACACAGATCGGCAGGGTCGGGGTCCAAAAACACAAGGGATTTGCCACATTTCTGAGATTCGGCGGCACCCCTCACGCAGATCCGCAGGGTCAGGGTCGAAAAATACAAGGGATTTGCCACATGTTTGAAATTCGGTGGCACCCGTGACGCAGATCCGTGAGGCAGGGTCGAAAAAACAAACAGGTCCCGACACTGCTTCACGGCAGCGCCCAGGCCTCATGATTTAGCTTTTGCATATCCCATTATCCAAGATAGGGGCCCGGCGGCATAGGGCGAAGCCCTGACGGATAACTTCGATATATCAGGATCAAAAACGGTGAACAAGGTCTCCGGCAAAACGCCAGGCCAGGGAGAAGTTATCTATAACGAAAAGGAGTTGAGGAAGGAGGGAGGACATGCAGGGGTTGGAAGCTGCACGAGAAAACATGGCGGCAACAAGATGTAATTGCGGGGCTTAAACTCTT
Source organism: Prorocentrum cordatum (assembly GCA_963575745.1). NCBI lineage: Eukaryota > Dinophyceae > Prorocentrales > Prorocentraceae > Prorocentrum > Prorocentrum cordatum. Next base: position 14,700 of record CAUYUJ010014934.1, read on the forward strand.
CATACAACATATAGAGATGCGTCGACGCTCGAGCCAGACAGCGGCGACCCCTCCCATTTGAGTCGGGATTGCGCGGGCGATCGCACAAATCCGGCGGAGAAAAGGAAACAAAAGAAGAGGGGCACCACAACTGCCCAACCACCAGCACTGTCTAGATTTGGCATGGAAACAACGTCGCTGGCTGACCTGACGGGCGCGCGACGCGTCGGGGCGCAGGCTCACCCTCCCCTCTGCAGTGGGTGGCTCGCTCGTGCTCCTCAGAACGGCACGTGGGGACCTCATACGGGTGAACGATGATGATGTGGGTTCCCTCGCGCCGCATTGCGCATGACGACGGTGACCTCGGGCCGCAGACGCGAGGTCTGAACGCCTGCCCCAAGACATAGGAAAGGCAATGGCCCCAGGGCCACGTGAACGGCGAAGTGGAAGTAAAATGCCTTGGCCTGGTACGCGGGAAAGCAAGTGACGGATATAGATAGACCTCGAGAAATGCGCACCTTTTGGCACCATCGCCCCAAGGCCCACCGCGGCTACGACCCGCGGGGGGCGCTCCCATCTCAAACAACGCAAGCGATCTTCTCGCTGGGCGCGCCGACCTCGGCACTGCCTGTGGGCGAAGGCTGCTGCGGCTCCTCGCCGGCGTCAGCCGCGCGGAAGGCCGCGCTGGCGCGCCGACACTTGACCTTCTCCCACAACCCTGCGGATCTGCTTCTTCTGGGAAGGTCGGCGATGTGCCACTGGCGCACGAACTCCGCAATCTCTTCGCGGCGCCCTCTCGATTGGGCTCGCTCCTGTTCTCGTCTGCGATCCTGTTTTTGTCATTGCCAGTTGTCCTAGCAGCGTGCCCGAGGAAGCCGATGGGCGCCATGGCTCTCGTCCCCGGTGAGAATGGGCGCGAAATCGACGGGCGAGATGGCGCCGGTCTCCAGCCCGAGCCGCGGGCCACGTTGGACTGGTCGCCGTCAGCCTCGCGAGCAAGCGGCCGGGGCTGGACTTCTCAAGAGAAGTAGCGACGAGGCGGCGTCTGCGGCATGCGCTCACCCAGAGGCGAAGGGCAGCGCAGCGCACGCAGTGACATCGCCGTCGGCCGTTTGCGGCCGCACGACAGGCTCTTGGACGAGAAGCGCTGAGAGACGCCTCGTCGCGGGTAGCCAACGGGCCCAGGTCGAACCTTGGCAGCGAGCCGACGTCTGCGAGCGGCGAACAGCGGCGGCACTTGATGTTGAGCAAAAAGCGCGCGCACTGCAGCTCTGCGTAGCTCAGCCAGCCACGCCCCCGCAGGCCTCGGACATGACCTTGAGAAACAGATGATGTTGAAGTAACTACCACGCCCTGCCTGATTGAACTGCTGCACCTGGCACTGCACGCGGCACACTCTTGAAATCTGCTCGGCGGCAGAACCATCGGAGGCCCGCCTGGAAAATGGACCACGACTGGCCGCCCGATGGGCCGCCAACACTCGTCTAGATGACTGAAAGGGGGGCGTTGGAGGTCGTCGAGCACTTGGCCCGGGTCGGCCGTGGACGTTGCTGCGAGTGGCCCGCCTCCCGATGACGCCACTTCCTCCGCGGGTGACAAGTGCGACGAGAGCGTGGCACACGAGCGACGAGGCGGCGGCGGTCCCGGGGCCCCTGCGGCCTCCTCTGAGGCACGTCGACACATGCGCGCGCGGCAGCGGGCGGCCGCCAGCGCGCGGCGACGCGCGCCAGGATCGCGCGCGCGGGCCCAGCGGGGCGCGCGCCGCAAGCGGCGGCTCAGCGCGCTCTGGCCAGGCGGCGCACAAGCCTGCCGATGAGAAAATGGTCGCGGCATCGTCAGTGCTCATCCCTGATCCTTCCTGATACTTCCATGTCCAGTGCGTCCGTGCATATGCTCACCTACACTCATGCCACAGCGGATGCTGACCACTGTAACAAGGATCTCCTGACAGCACGCTCTCCCGAACTGCCGCACTGCAACATACCTCTCAAACACCATGCGCCATGCGACAGACCTTCCGACAGATGGGGATGAGGAAGGGCCGATGATAATGGAACAACGCAGTTCCTATACGCATGATGATATCTACATATATAAAGAAATGTCAGAGGTCGGCTGGCGCCCCTGCACTGATTGCACGGCGGGCATGCCAGCCGACACGAAGGCGACCGCGCGCGGCGCATGCGACCGCTGCCGAGAGCCACCGGCCACGTCGTGAAGGGCAGATCTGTATATACATGTATACAGACTGCCCAAGTCAGTCCATCCGCAATCACGTCACGGGCGTCTGCCCCGCGCACGGCCCACAGTTGGCCCGAGCTCCGGAGGTCGCGGAGCCAAAACACAAGCGGTGGTAGCGAATATTCCGCTGGAGGCTTGGGTCTCGTAGCTGCGACGGCCGTGCGCCCTCCCATCGAGTAGCACGAGCGACTTCTGAACATCTCGTTGGCGACGCGCAGCATCAGGGCAACGAGGCCCTTCGAGTGATTCATGGAATGCGGTGGCCAGAGCGAGGCCGTGGTCTGTTGAACTGATCGCGGCCGCCAGCTCACTTGCACGGGTGCTTGGCGTAACTGTTTTGAGCGCGCCAATGCCAGCGCAGAACATGACACTTTTGCTTGCCAACGAGCGTTCGCTGAGCACCCGTGTCTCTGGCGCCCATGCGCAGAAAGGTGGCCCCTCGCAGGGCTCGCCCCGCGTCGGCGCCTTCCAACTGTTCCCATCGGAATGCTGCGTCGCCGTGCGTTTCGAGCTGGGGCGCGCAAGGCATGGGTGGAAAATGGACCCGTAACGGCGTGACCTGTCCCCATCTCACAGGTGCGTTGAGCTCCCGCGTGCGGCCGCACATTGGCACCGCTGCAAGGCGCTGAAATGCGACTACGTAGACGCGCAGATCGATTCGGGCGATAACCGTGCAAGCTAGTGTCATTACCAGGCTGAGGTGCAGATTGGCCAAGCTCTCTGAGGCGAGCACGGAGTTGCACTGGTCAACCAGCTCAGCGCTTTCTATCGGCTTCAGAGCCTGACTATATACTCGATCTGGCCCAGCTCAGATCTGCCGTTGCGCGCAGGGGACTGATGCGCCCCACAGCAGATTTACATGTTCCTTCGCTAACACCCAGCTCCCTACTACCAAAGGCATCCTCTAGACATTGACGTAACTCGGCCTTCTCCTGAGGTCATCATGTGACATTGATGTCGTCGCCATGATTGGTGGCCAGTAGAACGAAACTGCCGTCGTTGTGATGAGCGATGGCCCTTGCCGTAGTGTTGGGATGGCTTGATACATTTGATACGTGATCCTGGTGAGTTGGTTGGACCAGCATCCCTGGGCTTCTTTGCACCCGGCGCCTGGCTTCCCCGTGTTGCGCGGGACTGCGACGGCGCCAGGGCAGAGCTCATAACCTCGCGCTCTGCCCCACCTATTGCCTCGGCAAGTTCCTGGTAGCTGACGCCGTCCAGGAAGGCCTCCTTGACGCCCCACGCATCAGTCGTCCATCCTTGACAGGCAGCCTCGGAGACAACCGAGCGCTGGGAGATTCGCGATGCGCGGCGATGAGATCAGCGTCGGAGTCCCTGAAGCCTCGGAGGGTCAGTCCCACGCATGCGATCCAAATCTTTCGAGACAGGCACTCCTTGCATCGCGTCCACGTCCACTTGCCTACCCACCTGCACGGAAGAATGTTGTTGCGCGCTCCTCGGCGAGGACGCCGTGAGAAGCAGTACTGATGGACCCATACTTGCAGTTCCTCGAGCACAGCGGCAGCGACGGCTGCGGTGTGCTCTCGAAACTCCTCGGGGGGTAGGAAGTCCGCGTCACGCTCGACCACTGCACTCTTGGTTCCTGAAGGGTAGACCCCGAGGCGCGCACAGTGACCGTCGGGAACAAGGTGACTTAACATGAGTTTGCGCGTCTCGTCCGGGGCCAAGATGTCCACGCAGGCGTTGGCGGCCTCATCGATGTCGGTGGCCTCTGCGGTCTCGAGAAGTAGCGGTGGTGCTGGCACACCTCTGTGAGCAGGACCTGCGATAGTGGACATGACGGAGCAGGTCGGGCCCACGTCTCTAAGATCCTCGAAAGTGATCGATTACGTGAGCAACACGTCCTTCATGACGGCATGTTGGTCGTGCGCTACGAAGATCCAACATGTGGCGTCGACGAGGCAGCGATCGCTCATGGAATCTCCCTGGGACCCAGCATCTATGGTGGATAGCCCCCCGTCGTCGCGCGTGTAATCGCCGTGGCGCGTGCCGGCTTTAGATAGATCGGCGCCACTTCCCCATGCGTCTGCCACTTGAAGCTCATCCTCCACGAGATTTCCGAAGCAGCGCCCAGCTACCTCTCCAAATATCAACCATAAAAAACATGTTGCTCTGGTCGCAAACGAGGAGCAAGACAAGGCCTAGTCTACCGGCCTCGAAGCTCCAAACGGCATCCACTTCGCGATGGGCCAGTCACGACCATGCCAGGAGTGACAGTCTCGACTTTCTTCGGCCACGATGGGCCCGTGGCCGCGGCCGACGTGGATGGCCGCGACACTTTGGAGATTGAAAACATTTCTGGCGAAATACTTGAGGCTCAGGGCCACAGAGCACTCGCCGGTGGTGACGGCGGTGACCATGCCGGTGCCGGAGAGGCCAAAGCGTCGAAGGGTCCTAGTCGGTAGGCTCATGATGTACAGCTCTACCCTCAGCCATGCCTGACCGTGGGGTGTAGTAGGTTGGCTCGTAACTCCGTATACCAATGAACCAAAAGTACATGAGACGCCGCGCAGCTCCGAGGCGGCGCGACTGTCCAGGGCCTCGGCAGTTGCCGGTTACGGCGCCTTGTTGGGCGCTCATCTTGACGACTGCGACTGGACCACTCCACCCGCTCGCATCTTTGGTGGATGCAGCTCGATAGAAGTCGACCAGCTCGCCTGGTTTGTAGTCCAGGGCCCCCCCTGCGACTGCGGCGCTGGTCTTGGAAGCTGGGTTGATACGGGAGATGGCCGAAGCTCGTGGAACCCATTGCAGGGCGATCCCCCTTAGCCAAAGCGAGTTGCGGGCCACGCGCGCCGCGTCATCTGGAGGCCAACATGTCCAGCAGCAGCCGCAATTGCCGTCCGAGTCGCGAGTTGCACGGCGTTGCGCCCGCCTAAGATATGAGAGAACCGCCTGCAATCAAAGAAAGACAGTAGGTCGGGCCAGCCGACTCCTACTCCTCCACGCCGATGGTGTTCACTGCAACGTATGGCGCGTCGTAGAATTGCACCGCGCCACTCGATCACGCGGGCGTTCTGGTCCGGGGATCGCACTCGGATCGCGGCGCCGCCTCGGTCGAATGGCTTAGCTGCGGCAAAGATACCGCGAACACCGCGGTCTGAAATGGTCCGAATGGTACCATGTCTGGAATGGGCCGAAGATCCAAATCCGACATGCCAGAAGGGCAGGGCACAAGATCTCAGAAGATCGGCGTCCAGCATCGCTGGAGTCACTTTCGAGAAGCTCTGCTGCATGCCATCGACCGGCCCCATCGATCACGTGCCAGATCTGATATTGGCGATAGAAGAAGATGCCCCCGTCTATGTCCTCATCGGGAGCCGTGACCAGCTCGACCGAAGGTTTGATTCGTGGCGCGTTACTCGCCCAGGCCATGCACTCGCGTCACGCGTCTACCACGCCTGCGATGACTTGGATGACTGCGCTCGGGCACCGGGCTGTTGCGAGCATATGCAAGTTCCATCTGAGTCCGCGCATCGTGCCGTCACTGGACGCGTAGCTAACGGAGGTCGCAGCGCACTTGCGACGCATCACCGGCCTGCAGCATACGCAAGCTCTGAGGGACGTCGAAGCTGGCCCAGTCCTCCGGCGCACGACCGTTGCAGCGTCCACGACTCGAGGTCACGGTCGAGGAGCTCCAGGAGCTCGGGGCGCCAATGGGTCAGGCGGTCGCTGCGGTTCGTCGCCGCCACAGAGATCGTCGCGGAATGGAGCTGGCGGCGCAGGGTCTTCGACTGGCGCCCACCACGGGATCTTGAGACTGCTGCACTCGGGCCTCGAGAGGGAAAGGGCCCGCGTTGGCAGGCGCGGCGCTCTTGGGCAACCTTGCGCGGCCCGTCGAACCAGCGGCATTCACCTGGCCGCCTGGCGCGGCAAGGGCGCGCCCTCTCGCGGCGGGTCTCGCACGCATCCCGGACAAGGGCACGGCGACTCGACTCCGGGAGGGGCGGCGCACTTCCCTGGGATCTCGATGCAACGGAGATCCAGACGGTTGCGATTACCGCTACATCCGCGACATTCTGGATACCGTTTGGCGTCTGTTACGTCGGCTGCCCGCTTGGCCGCCGGCGCGACGACAGCCGCCTGCGCACGCGCGGCGCGCTTTGGAACGCAGGACGCCCTCGGTCGAGCACGCGGCTTGCCTGTCGGGGCGGGCGCGGCTCTGGCGCGGCGCCGCGACTTGGCCGCGGCTGAGGAGGGCCCTCTGCGACCGCGAAATCAGCTCTGGAGATCCTGGCGAAGAGGCCGGAGTCTGCGCGGCCTCTGAACTGGCCGCCGCCGCCGCTGCCCCGCGGCGATGACGCGGCGCCTCGCGGGCGCTCAGCACGACGGTGGCACTCGCCGCCACAGGCGCTACAGGCCATGACGGCCCCGCCATAGCCACTCGCATTCCGGCGTCTGCCTTTCCTTTGCCCGACGAGCGATCGCCTTTTTTACCCCGTCTTTTTCCACCGAAGAAAACCTGATCCACATGGGTATCTGAGAGCTCCATGAGCTTTGTCTTTGCCGCCCCTGGAGAAGGTGCCGTTGTTCTTCGCGGTAAACCTACGTACCTTACGGGTAGGGCGGCTCATGCCACTGCACCACTGTCGCTGAGCAGTCTTCATCTGCCAGAACAAATGGGCATCTGTCTGGGTAGGGCTGAGCCCTTGGAAATCGGGCGCTCGGTAGTTGACCTCTCCGCCAGGGCCCGAGCTGTCACGGCCACCGCGGCGGCCAGACGGGCCGCCTGCGATGGCGGGGCGCTCTTCGACGGGCCAGCAGCGCACGTCGCGGCACCTCCTGTTCCAGGAACAGGAAGCTCGGAGGCACCAGCAGCCCAATTGTCGAGACCTCGAGTGCGCCAGGGGCCATGCTCGCCATTGCTGTCGTCATCGGCCATGCCCACGAATCCTCCGAAAGATGGCGGCGAACGAAGGGCGCTGGCGATGTTGCCTGGTGCATGCTCCACGACGTGACCCACGCGCCTGGGCATAATCGTGAGACTGTTGAACTCGGCCTCTGTGGCTGGGCAACAGTTGCAGCATGGCTGGAGCAGCGCCATGAGTTGGCGCGCTGCGACGCCGACCGCTCGGAGGAGCAGCCAGCCAGCTGCAACCGCCCCAAGACATCGCAGCTCCACCGCCACGCGTAGCTCGGAATCGCAATGTGAGAGAGCGCGCGAGCAGCGCGTCGGCGTTTCGTCGCGCCGCCTCGAAAACTCGAAGAGTTCGCGGGGACCATGCCTCCCTCCGCTATCTCCGCGAAGTTCATTGAGCGCGCGAGCTCGCAAGCGGCCCCACTGAGGTTGAGGACGACGGCAGCGCAATGTCGGGCAATGACCATGTCGGCGGCCAGCACGCCCCAAGCGAGCAAGTCCTGCACCCAGCAGCGGAAGGGATACACGGACTCGAGCTCGGGTGACCATGAGGGCGGCTGGCGGGATGCGGTGGGGCCGCGGCCGCCGCCGCCATGCGGGCCGGCTCCACCAGGCATCATGCCGGTGAGCACGAACAGGACGGCCACGAAAAACACGAGGATGCTGCCCCATAATGTCATGATGGAGATCTTCCTCGATAGG
>CAUYUJ010014934.1:25000-45000 GCA_963575745.1 Prorocentrum cordatum
TAGTAGTAGTAGTAGTAGTAGTAGTAGTAGTACTACTACTACTACTAGTACTAGTACTAGTAGAGTACTAGTAGTAGTAGTAGTAGTAGTAGTAGTAGTAGTAGTAGTAGTGGTGGTAGTGGTGGTAGTAGTAGTAGTAGTAGTAGTAGTCGTAGTAGTAGTAGTAGTAGTAGGAGGAGGAGTGCTAGTAGCAGTAGTAGTAGTCGTAGCCGTAGTAGCCGTAGTAGATAGAATTTAGTAGTTAGTAGTTAGCAGTTAGTAGTTAGTAGTTAGTAGCTAGTAGTTAGTAGCTAGTAGTTAGTAGTAGCAGTAGTAGTAGTAGTAGCAGTAGTAGCACCAGCAGTATTAATAGTAGTAGTAGTAGTAGTAGTAGCAGTAGTAGTAGTAGCAGCAGTAGTAGTAGTAGGAGTAGTAGGAGCAGCAGCAGCAGCAGGAGTAGTAGTAGTAGAAGTAGTAGTAGTGGTCGTAGTAGTAGTAATTCGTCTCAGTATTGATAATAGCATTAAGATCCCTTCTGGAAACCAGTCATATTGTTATTCCTCGCCTGCCTCTTCCTCCTCTTCCTCCTCCTCATCCTCCTCCTCCATCCCTCCCTCCCTCCCTCCCTGTCACTCCTCCCCCCTCCCTCCTCCCTCCTCCCTCCTTCCTCCTCCCTCCTCCCTCCTCCCGCCTCCCGCCTCCCGCCTTCCGCCTCCCTCCTCCTCTCCTCCTCCCTCCTCCCCCTTCTGCACCTCCTCCTCATCCTCTTCCTCCTCCTCCTCCTCCTCCTCCTCCTTCGTCGTGGCCTCCATCCCCGCCTCCCTCCTTTTTCCTCCTCCTCCTCCTCCTCCTCCTCCTCCTTTTCCTCCTCCTCCCTCCTCCCTCCCTTCATCCTCCTCCGCTCCCCCTCCTCCTCTCTGCTTTCCACATCTGATTGTTCTTCCTCCTCCTCCTCCTCTTCCTCCTCTCATCATCCTCCCTGCGTTTCTCCCGTCGTTGGCTTCCTCCCCCCGCCCTTCCTCCTCCTCCGCATCCCCCTCCTCCTCCTCTCCTCCTCCTCCCTCCTCCTCCTCCTCCTCCTCCTCCTCCCTCAGGGCGATTGTCACGTTCGACCTGGGGGAGACTGAGGGAGGCGCGAGCTTGCCCCTCCGATCATGTCTCAAGGGAAGCGGAGTTGGCCTGGACCCGATCCTCCAGGTACTCCTCCCCAAGTTCAACAAGGCCAAGGAGGACGGAGATCAGGAGGGCCAGACCAAGCTCCTGGCCGTCTGCCCAGACTTGGAAGCTGCGTGGAAGCCGCCACCAGAGGCCTCACCGGTGGAGCGCCTGGCACAGAAGGCGCAACAGCTCCGCCAGCTCCAGGCGCAGCAGGGGCGGATCAAGAACCAGCTGTTGCAGGCGGCCCAGACTCTCAAAGATATGCAAACCAAGCTCAGGACCAACATCGATGAATGCCAGTCTGCGCAGTCCGAGATCGACGAACTGGTGGGCAAGACCAAGGCAGGAGGACCACAGTCGGACGCACGGCAAGCACAACAGGCACATCAAGAACATGAAGAAGATTTCCCAGAGTTGGAGACTGAGGAATTGGCATCCCTCGATGAACCCACTCGGAAACAGTACGAAGAAGCGGCAGCGGCTCACAAGAAGGCTCGCAACCTGCTCAAGTCGGCCACTGATGCGGGCAAAGCGGCACGTGAGGCTGCAGAGAGGCTGCGAACGCTGCACAACTCCATCAAGAGGCGCAGAGGAGCGGGAGGTGAAGCCCAAGGAACAGCTGCGGAACCAGACGAGACCGCCGCAGCGTCAACCCCAGAGGCGGTGGACTTCACGGACCCGAGTGCGATCGACCAGTACATTGCCAAGACAGCGGCGCTCCGTGCCAGGGCCAAAGGGGCAGCCAGCGTTGCACCGTCGAGCTCCTGACAGCGCCATCGTCAACACAAAGAAAGAACGACCTACACGAATGAAGTGTGGCTATGTGGACGTGCTGTTCGCCAATGTCACGCACTACGGGGAAAAGGTGCGACACTATGTGGAGCACTGCAGTTTTGACATGATCGGCTTAGCAGAGCATCACCTGCTCCCAAAGGCCGCCAAGCAGGAGATCAAGAAACTGAGATTCAAGGGGTGGCAATCACAGTTCTCGTGGACGCCTGCGACACCATCGATGCGGAGTAAGTCTGGTACTCAAGGGGGGACGTGCTGGCTTGCCAGAGCAGGCCACGTCACGGCAGCACACTTGCCCGATGGCACGGGGCACAGTGTATTTCAGAAAGAACTGCGCGACATCTCGATCATCCTCTGGCGTTTGAAAGGGGCAACGCTGGCTTTGATCTCGGTGTATCTTGATTGCAGTGTGGGACTTGATGGACCAGCGAACGTCGCCAAGATGGCACAGCTGACACGAGTGGTGAAGTCCCTAGGAGTGCCATGGGTTGCACTCGGAGATTGGAACAACACACCGACGCAGATGCAGCAGTCACCATGGTTGAAGGCTCTGAGGGGAGAGTTGCTGATACCAAGCGATTGCACCGTCACATGTTCCACAGGCAAAGGCAGACTCATAGATTACGGGATAGCTTCGCGAGACTTTCGCCCTTTTGTGAAATAATTCAAGCCTGTGAGGGATGTACCATGGAGCCCACACGTTGGCCTCCACCTGCGCCTGCACTCGCGACCCGCCTCGGTCAAGGTGCAGATGCCGATCCAGCCAGTGAAGATCGAGATCGCCACCACCACGGCCCACAAAGAGAAAGGACTCAAGCGAGCCCAACGTGATCGTGAGAAGTATCAGAAGATGGTGGCAGCAGCAGCAGAGCGGGATGAGAATGCAGCGACACCAGGAGACCTGCATCATGATGAGTATGGGCATCTCCTGGAGACGACGTACGCCACGAAGCAGAAAGAGACAACCAGCGATGAGCAGTGGTTTCAGGCGCTGGCAGACACCCGAGGACGAGCGGTCCAAGACCCAGTTGATGATGTGGCAGAATCCTGGGCGTATCGCCTGGACCCTGAGGGTTCAAACAAGCTGGCCTACCACTTTGGCGAGTGGTCAGTAGCAGCGGAGCAGTCACTGTGTATCATGACGGATGCCAAGCCAAAAGAGAAGGTGCGCAGAGGATGCAACCCCAAGTTCACGTTGCGCAAGGTCACCATGCAAGAGAAGACAGACCCCTTCTTGGACGCGGCCCTCAGGGAGAAGGCGAATCTGTGGGAGGCCTTGGCGGCCAGACTGAGGGAGTTGGCAATACTGAAGGCGCGGCAGAAGAAGGATGAACACTTGAGGCTGGTTGAGAACGTCATGCGCTCGCTCAGTCAGCGCATCGAGTTCATCGATCAGGCCAAGGGCGGCAAGCAGGACACTGACTGGGACAAGGAGGAGGACAGCAGGGTGCTGCTCAACTTGACGCAGTATCTAGCAGGTCAGCCGCGTCAGTCACTGCGGGGACCGTTGGGCCCAAAGCCGTCAAAAAAACAGCGAAAGGTCGGAGTGAGCGGCACCCAGCAGGAGGCGACGGAGATTGTCCCACCAGTGGCCACCAGCAGTATGGACTGCGAGGACGACCCCTACGAGCATATGGATGCGGAGGCGGACGAGCCCAGCCTGCAGCAGCTGCAGCTGGAGGAGGAGGCTGCTGAAGCAAAGGGGGATGGTGCGATGGCAAGTAATGCTGAGGAGCCCCAACTGGCCCGCCCTACGGGCTTGGGGACACGAGGGACCCTGATGGCGGGAAGCTCGACACCTACGGCTCCACCGACTGGGGGTACATCGTCCCAACTGGCCCGCTCTACGGGGTTGGGACCACGAGCGACGAGGGCAGCAAGCACTATGACACCCTCGACGCCATCTACTGGGAGTACGCCGCCCCAACTGGCCCGCTCTACGGGGTTGGGGCCAAGAGCGTCGGGGAGTTCGAGCAGTTCTACTTCGATGTCGCCGTCTACTGAGCAGCCCCAACTGGCCCGCTCTACGGGGTTGGGGACACGAGGGACCCTGATGGCGGGAAGCTCAACACCGATGGCTCCACCGACTGGGGGTTCATTGTCCCAACTGGCCCGCCCTACGGGGTTGGGACCACGAGCGACGAGGGAAGCAAGCAGAACGACACCTCCGACGCCGTCTACTGGGAGTACGCTGCCCCAACTGGCCCGCTCTACGGGGTTGGGGCCAAGAGCGACGGGAAGTGCTAGCAGTTCTACTTCGATGACACTGTCTACTGGTTGTACGTGGATGTCAGAACGCTCCAGGGCCCCGCAAGGGAGCCCTGGATCGCCGTCGCCACCTGGACGACCCGCGCCCTGGGCACTCCAGCCACAGGAGGAGGGAGCTCCAGCGAGCGGCGCGGGCGGACAGGAAGCTTGCTGGATTCGTGATAGCAATGGCAGCACAGACAGCGGTAATTTCCCCCTGCGTGGCGAGGGGTTAGGCCACAGTGGGCAGGAGCAGATGAGGATTGAGCTAGGTGAGCCCCTCGACTCCCCCACCACCCTGATCGAGCCAGGTGGGCCCTCCGTGACGTTGAGGTCTGAGCTAGGTGAGCCCCTTGACCGAACAGGAGCAGATCAGAACGGAGCATCGGAAGAAGCAGAACTGATAGCTGAAGTTTTCCGACGCGCAGCCCGTCATGCTGCCCTGGCCTGGCGTGACACTCGAGCACAAGTACGATCATGGGCCAAGAAGGCAACAGACAATGCGATGAAAGGAGCACATCGGTATTTGAGTTCAGAGGAGCGAATCGACACGAGTGATGGATGCTTGGACCCAGACACCAGGAAGTGGGAGATGGACCCGCAGAAAGGAATTCAACTTCGACGACGGCAGTGGGAAAGGCGATGGACGGCTCACAAGGACTTCGCCACAAAGGAGCTCCCGCAAGCCATGCACGACCTGAGGAGCAAGGCACAGGAGGCGCTCGCTGAAAGGCCCTTCCTCACGCGTGAGTGCCTTGACATGGCGCTGAGCAGCTTCCACGCGGGGACAGGGCTTGGTGCTGATCAATGGGCGCCAGACCAGTTGCGAGCGCTCAGCCCGTCGTGCAAGGAATCCTTCCTCATCATCTTGAATATGTGTGAGAGGCAGTTGACTTGGCCACATCAGATAATGCAGATATGGTATGCCCTACCACCAAAGGGGGACAAACAAATAGCGGGGGAAGAGCGGCCTATAGGGCTGATGCCGATGACGATGAGAGTCTGGGGTAAGATGACCAAACAACGATTAACCGAGTGGTGTGATCGAAAAGCGGGGTTCTGGGATGCGGCCGTCAGGAAGAGTTCGGCGTTGCAGTCGGCACTGCTAACACTTGTTCTGGACGAAACACGGGCCAATCTAGACGAAGCCAGCCAAGCTACTTTCTTCCAGGACTTAGAGAAGTTCTACGATTTGGTAGACTTAGGTATATTAGCTGTACGTGCTGCGCAAGTCGAGTATCCCCCAGTAGAGCTGTACATGTGCATCATGTCGTACCTCTGCCCTAGGCTAGTCAAGGCTAATAAGATCTACAGTGACCTGATCGTTCCTGACAATGGGATGGTACCAGGATGCGGGAAAGCTAACCACGGAGCCCGAGCACTACTCTATCATGTGCTAGAAGAAGTACACCTAGCCGTCCCGATAGCGAGGTTGAGACAGTTCGTGGACGACATCACCGTGAGGGTCGAGGGCCCTGACGACGTGGTAGGTGCAGCGGTGTCGAAAGCAGCGAGTGTCCTGGTTGGAGGCTGCCTCAAGGCGAGGCTCAGGATCTCCGACAAGTCTACCATCCTTGCCCAGAACCCCCAGGACGCCCTGGAGGTGGAGAGGTCCCTGGCCGAGTTTAATATTTCCATCAAGAAAGGCAAGGAGATGAAGGACCTGGGGACCGACAACACCATGGGGATACGCAGATCCAGGAAAACGGCGACAAGAAGGAGTAGACTCGGCAAAATTCGGGCCACCAGGGCCGGTTTATTCGCTAGTTTGGGACGGGCCCGACGTAAGAAGAGCAAGCTCCTATTTAATGCTAACGTGCGGGCTAAGATGTCCTACGATAGCCCTCTCTTTGGCCTCCCCCCGTCCGAAATCCGAAAGCGGAGAGCCCTGGCCGCGGATTTAGCTGGTTTTGGAAAGAAGGGCCGCTGCACCGCGATGGTCATGCTGCTGACGTATGGGGAGGGGGACCCTTGGGCTGCGCGCGTGAAGCGCCAGGCCAAAGAGTGGCTCATTTTCTGGGCCAACAACCCCACCCTCAGGCAGCAGGTTCGGAGGGGGTGGACGGCCACTAAGTTTAAGCTTGCTAGGTTGAAGCCCCGATCCCGATGGCGAGCTGTAACGGGGCCTATGGGGGCCTTGTTGCTCACCCTTCGGTCCCTGGGATGGGTCGGGGTTGAGCCTGACGTTTGGGAGGACCCCGACGGTTCGCAGTGGCGCTTCAACCCCGACCTGTCCGATGATGCGACCGAAATTAGTGATGCTTTGGCCCAGTCAGTTCAGAAGCATTTGTGGAAGCAAGCCTCCTTGCACAGTGAAGGAGCCTGCCTCAAGGACGGGGGGGACCTCACCATGTTGCAAACTAATGTCAAGCGCATGCATAAGAAAGGTATGTATCAGGAAGCTGGCGCCCTGGAGGGGATAGCGCGTGCCACAATTTGGAATGGAGATCGTCAGAAGCGAGCTGGCTATCAGACAGACGGCATGTGCACTAGGTGTGATCTAGGGGCCCCAGATTCCACGCGTCATAGGACCTACGAGTGCCCCAGTCTGGCCCAGTTGGATCATCCTTGGATTGCCAGAACGGGACACTTGTGCGAGCGAGCGATCCGCGACCTCGACCGAGGGGTTAACGAATCGCTCTGGCTCCGAGGGATCGTTCCCCTTTCATGGAATCCTGTACCACCCCCACCAGAGTGGGGGGATGTGAGTGCCTGGCGTGTTAGAGCCGTTGACACCCCGCCACCCGCCATCGGTCCCAATGGAGAAGTGACGCCAGCCCGAAGGCTGGAGGCGAGGTTTGGTTTTTTGGATGGTTCTGGCACGTCGTCGGACCCGCGTGTGGCGCGAGTCGGGTGGGGCGTCTATCTCCAGTTGGGACTGCATGGCCCTCCCGCCCCTGGAGCTTCGGACCCTTCCCCTCCCCTCCCTGGGTGGTACGGGGGAGTCGACGGCCGCCAGACCGTCCCAGCAGCAGAGCTCGCCGCCTTGTGGTGGTGTTTGGAGCTCACAACTGGGGATATAGTTATATATACTGATAACCAGGCTGTCTTTGATGGGTGGCACGGGGGTAAGCTTGACAACCCCAGTGGGGTGCTCAGGGGGTGGTGGCAGAGGATCAGAGCTGCTACCCTTTCTCGCCCTGGGGTTGTCATCCTCCGAAAGTGTTTTTCCCACCTTGATTCCCATTCCCACCTCCTGTCCTCCCAGCCTCCCTCTGTCTCCCGTGGGAATGAGTTGGCCGACGCCTACGCCCAGAGAGGGGCTGAGGAGGCGAGCGCTCCCATCAGGGGAGAAATCAAGGCCTTAGGCGTCGCGGACGCCTGCGCCACCCTCGCCCAGCAGCGCTTGGCGGCGGTGACCAGGGAGCTCGCGTCGCAGGACCGCGAGCATTGTGCACGGACTCCCGAGGGGGGAGGGGGGGCTGCTTCCAGGCGGGTTGTCGAGCTCGAGCGAGTGTCGGGCCACCACTTGGGGCGGTTGCCCAATGGGGCGTGGCTGTGTCGTCGGTGCCGTCAGGGTCCGCCCCCAGGGTCGTCGCTTGTGGACTGGCTCGGGCTCGAAGATAACCGCTGTAAGGGGGACCCCACCCAGCGGCACTTGAGCGAGAATGATAATGTTGTGCTCGTGCCCCGCCCTGTGACCACGGAGTTGAGGACGGCCAATAAGCATGTCCACCCCTCCCATTGCGTGGCCATGCGTAACGGGCAAGTGTGGTGTTGGAAATGCGCCAGTCTGGGCACCGTGGTGAATGGGGGGGGCCGTCTCTTGCTCCTAGCGGAGCCGTGCCGAGAATGGACCACCCCCTCGGGAGATAATTATCTTAGTAGATTGCGCAAGGGGCTCCCACCAAAGGGCAACAAGTGGCCCAATGACAAGGGAGCTGGGCGCCTCCGAGTGGAGGCAGGGTCGAGTGTAATCCAGTCATTTTTGAAACCCAAGTCTCGGAGATAGTGTGCTATCGAGAGCCGCCCCCCGAGGGGGGGGTGTAATTGTCCAGCTGTGGCCTCGCTGCTGACTGGCACCCTTCAGCATTCTCCCAGCATTCTCCTCCTCCTCCTCCCTCTCCTCCTCCTATGGTTCATCCTATTCCTCGTCCACTTCCTCCTCCTCCTCCTCCTCCCTCCCTCCTCCCTCCTCCATCATCCATCCTCCCTCCTCCCTCCTCCCTCCTTCCTCCTCCCTCCTCCCTCCTCCCTCCTTCCTCATCCCCTCTCCCTCCTCCCTCCTCCCTCCTCCCTCCTCCCTCATCTCTCCTCCTCCTTCTCTCTCCTCCTCCTCCGCCTCCTCCTCCTCCGCCAAATCTTCCTCATCCTCCTTCACCACCTCTCTTCCTCCTCCTCCCTTTCCTCCTCCTCCTCCTCCTCATCCTCCTCTTCTTCTTATTATTATTTTGTTATTCGTATTCGTAGTATGCGTAGTAATATTAATATTATTTTTTTAATATTAGTATTATTAGTATTATTATTAGTATTACTATTATTATTATTAGTATTAGTATTAGTATTAGTATTATTATTATTATGATTAGTATTATTATTGTGAATATTATTATGATTATTATTATTATTAGTATTACTAGTTTTTAATATTATTATTATTAGTAGTAGTATTATTATTAGTATTAATAACATTAATATTACTATTATTATTACTACTATTATTATCATTATTATTAGTATTAATATTATTGCTACTACTACTATTATTATTATTAATAATAATAGTAATAATACTAGTATTAATAATAATATTATTATTAATAGTATTCTTATTACTATTGTTCTAAGTACTATTATTATTAGTATTGTTCCTATTAGTAGTATTATTAATTATATTACTACTACTATTCTTAATATTCGTATTCTTCTTATTGTTATTATTATTATTATTATTCGTGTTGTTCTTGTTCGCCTTAATATTATTCGTATTATTCTTCGTATTCGTATTATTATTCCTATTATTCGTGTTATTACTTTTCTTCTTACTACTATTCTTATTATTATTATTATTCGTCTTATCATTCTTATTATTATTCGTCTTCTTATTATTATTATTCGTCTTCGTCTTCTTCTTCGTATTCGTCTTCTTCTTACTATTATTATCATTACTCTTCGTCTTCGGAGGTGAGGGGGTGAGATCGAAGTGGAACGGCGAGCCCCCCTACCGGGAAATCGGTTTCGGTTTCGTGTTCGCGCGTGCCGTGCGGGCGGGGCGAAGCTGCGTGGGCGGGCGAGAGAAAGTCTCCTGTGGCTGAGGCGCGGCCGGACCAAATGACTCCCTTCCGGGCGGCCGGGGGCCCGCGGTGTCCCGCCGGTGTCCCGCTGGTGTCCCGTGTGGCTGATGCGGACCAAATGACTCCCTTCTGGGCGGCCGGGGGCCCGCGGTGTCCCGCCGGTGTCCCGTCTGTGCCCCGTCGGTGTCCCGATAATGATGATGTTGATGATGATGATGGTTGTGTTGATGGTGATGATGATGACGATGATGGTGTCCTGGTGATGATGATGATGATGATGATGATGATGATGATGATGATGATGATGATGTTGATGATGATGATGATGATGATGATGAGGTGACGATGATGTTGATGTTCTGCCCGTTGTTGTTGATGATGATGTTGGTAATGATGATGCTGCTGACGATGATTATGGTATCCCGATGATGATGATGATGCTTATGACGGTGGTGATGATGATGGTGATGGTGATGGTGATGGTGTACCGATGATGATATTGATGATGATATTGGTGATGATGATGCTGCTGATGATGATGGTGTCCCGATGATGTTGATGATGCTGTTGATGATGATAATGAGCTGATGATGATGATGGTGTCCCGATGTTGTTGATGATGTTGGCGATGACAACGATGGTGACCATGATGGTGTCCCGATGATGATGATGATGCTGATGGTGATGATGACGATGGCTGTGTCCCGCTGGTGATGTTGATGATGTTGTTGATGATGATGAGATGACGATGATGTTGATGTTTCTGCCCGTTGTTGTTGATGATGATGTTGGTAATGATGATGCTGCTGATGATGATTATGGTATCCCGTTGATGATGATTATGACGGTGGTGATGATGATGGTGATTGTGATGGTGTACCGATGATGATATTAATGATGATGTTGGTGACGATGATGCTCCCGATGATGTTGATGGTTTCTGTTGATTATGATGATGATGATTAAATGATGATGATGGTGATGATGGTGATGATGATGATGATGATGGTGTCCCGCTGTTGTTGATGATGTTGACGATGACAATGATGGTGACCACGATGGTGTCCCGATGATGATGATGATGATGCTGATGGTGATGATGACGAAGGCTGTGTGCCGATGATGATGATGATGATGATGATGATGTTGCTGGCTATGATGAGATGATGATGGGAATGATGATGATGGCCTGATGATGATGGCGTTGATGATGATGACGACGATGATGATGATGACGACAGTGTCCCGATGACGATGAAAATGATGGTGTTGGTGATGATGATAATGATGATGATGACGTTGAATGTTAGATCGATTGCGATACCGGTAGTGAGATCGATAGTGAGATCGAATGTGAGATCGTTTGTGAGATCGATAATCAGATCAATTGTGAGACCGAGCGAATGAGATATATCGAGTGAGATCGATTGTGAGATCGATCGAGTGAGATCGATCGAGCGAGACCGATAGTGAGATGGATAGTGAGACCGATCGAGTGAGACGCTGCTTCCTCCCCCCCCCGAACCTCCTTATCACCCGAAGGGTGGTCGTATAGTATTCATTTTTGTCTTATATGTATTTTTTTCTAATATTCTTACTAGCCTTCCTATTATTTTTTTATTCTTCTTATTATTCCGCAACATTCCTGAGTGGCAGAATGTTTTCCGAACACCCTCTCGTTCCCCCCCGCCTCCCCGCTCCATCTTCCATACAGCACAGGATTATTCCTACCACACCCAGCACACCATACCATATCATACCATACCGTACCCTACCATACCATACCTACCATACCATTCCATACCATACGTACCATACCGTACCATACCATACCATGGCGTACCATAGCATACCATACCATATCACACCAATGCCACACCGTACCATACCATACCATACCTCCAGTACCATACCATACCATATCATACCATACCGTACCATACCATACCTACCATACCATTCCATACCACTCCATACCGAGAGCGAGGAGGGTATCGGAATACCATACTATTTACATGGTTTCGTGCCCCTCCCACCCCTCCAGGGAGGCCCCGCCTGAGCGAGGAGGGTATCGGAATACCATACTATTTACCTGGTTTCGTGCCCCTCCCACCCCTCCAGGGAGGCCCCGCCTGAGCGAGGAGGGTATCGGAATACCATATTATTTACATGGTTTCGTGCCCCTCCCACCCCTCCAGGGAGGCCCCGCCTGAGCGAGGAGGGTATCCGAAAACTATACTATTTACATGGTGTCGTGCCCCTCCCACCTCTCCAGGGAGGCCCCGCCTGAGCGAGGAGGGTATCCGAAAACCATATTATTTACATGGTGTCGTGCCCCTCCCACCCCTGCAGGGAGGCCCCGCCTGAGCGAGGAGGGTATCGGAAAACCATACTATTTACATGGTTTCGTGCCCCTCCCACCCCTGCAGGGAGGCCCCGCCTGAGCGAGGAGGGTATCCGAAAACCATACTATTTACATGGCTTCGTGCCCCTCCCACCCCTCCAGGGAGGCCCCGCCTGAGCGAGGAGGGTATCGGAAAACCATACTATTTACATGGTTTCGTGCCCCTCCCACCCCTCCAGGGAGGCCCCGCCTGAGCGAGGATGGTATCCGAAAACCATACTATTTACATGGTTTCGTGCCCCTCCCACCCCTCCAGGGAGGCCCCGCCTGAGCGAGGAGGGTATCGGACACCCATACTATTTACATGGTTTCGTGCCCTTCCCACCTCTCCAGGGAGGCCCCGCCTGAGCGAGGAGGGTATCGGAAACCCATACTATTTACATGGTTTCGTGCCCCTCCCTCCCCTCCAGGGAGGCCCCGCCTGAGCGAGGAGGGTATCGGAAACCCATACTATTCACATGGTTTTCGTGCCCCCTCCCCCTCTCCAGTGGGCAAAACCCGATCCGCCGTAGTAACAGTCAGGCTAGTAGGTTAACGCCGTGTGCACAAAACCATTATGCAGCGATACATTGTTTGGGAGATTATTGGCAGTCTTTTAAACCGCTCTTGGCCGATCAGTGTCTGCGTTCGAATTGTAGTTGCCAGACACCTCGGCAAGTGCTTTCGTCTAGCGAACTCGTGTCGCCCACCCTCTTGTATAACCTCGACTGGACGAGGGGAATGAGACCACTCAGACCAACCTCACGAATCGGACCTCACGAGGAAAATGAGACCACTCAAACCAACCTCCCGCTGCTGCTCCTGCTGCGGTTCCGGCTGCTGCTCTTCGCCATCATTCATCTTATCCTCTTCCTCCTCCTCCTCCTCCTCCTCCTCTTCCTGGAGGGTATCGGACAACATGCTGTTTACGCGGTTTCGTGTCCCCCCTCCACTCCTCCAGAGAGGCCGCGCTTGAACGAGGAGGGTCGCGGAAAGTGTTACTCTTCGCCAGGTTTCGTAGCCCTCCCCCCTTCCAGCGGGGCCCCGCCGAAGCGAGGAGGGCATCAAGAAAATGGGTCCCACGAAACCGTTAATCTCTTTAAATGTTTGTGAATAATCCGTTTAGCATAGTTATTATTATTATTTATTATTACTTCGTCTTCTTATGCTTCTTATTATCGTCTTCGGTCTTCATCTTATTCGTATTAGTATTTCGCCTTCGTCTTATCTTATATTATCATGTAATTATTAGTATTATTTATTATTCTATTTTATTCTTGATTTTCGTCTTCTTCTCCCTCCTCCTCCTCCTCCCTCCTCCTCCTCCTCCTCCTCCGCCTCCTCCTCCTCTTCCTCGCCCTTCTCTTCCTCTTTCCTCATCTTCCCTCCTCCTCCTCTCCTCCTATCCTCCTCCTGCTGCTCCTCTTCCTCCTCCTCCTTCCTATTCCTCCTCCTCTCCTCCTCTCTCCTCCTCTCCTCCTCCCTCCTCCTCCTCCTCCGCCTCCCCTCCTCCTCCCTCCTCCTCCTCCTCCTCCGCCTCCTCCGCCCTCCTCCTCCTCCTCCTCCTCCATCCTCCTCCTCCTCCTCCCCCCCCCCCCCACCTCCTCCGCCTCCGCCTCCGCCTCCGCCTCCGCCTTCTCCTCCTCCGCCTTCTCCTCCTCCTCCTCCTCCTCCTCCTCCTCCTCCTCCTCCTCATCATCATCATCATCATCATCATCATCATCATCATCATCATCATCATCATCATCATCATCATCATCATCATCATCATCATCATCATCATCATCATCATCAATCATCAATCATCATCATCATCATCATCATCATCATCATCATCATCATCATCATCATCATCATCATCATCGCCATCATCACCATCATCATCATCATCATCACCATCATCATCATCATCATCATCATCATCATCATCAAATCATCATAATCCTCATCATCATCGATCATCATCGAGCATCCATCATCATCGTCAGCTCGCTCAATCGTCACGCACTCCATCGACGCGTCATCATCAATCATCTCACCCTCAGCATCACCATCATCATCATCCATCATCGGCATCAGCATCGACATCAGCATCTCATCATCATCATCATCATATCACACCTATCATCACCATCATCATCAGCATCCTCATCATCATCATCAACATCGTCATCAGCATCATCATCATCATCATAAGTATCGATCACACACATCAGCGTCAGCATGATCAGCATGTCATCATCGCATCAACACATCATCACATCCATCAGCATCATCATTCATCAGCATCCATCATTACTCTAAAGGCGACGTTGTTGATCATCAGCATCAACAACATCAGCATCATCATCCTCATCAGTATCATCATCATCAGCATCATCATCATCATCATCATCATCAGCATGGCCAGTATCATCATCATCATCATCATCATCATCAGCATCATCATCAGCATAATCATCATCAGCATCACCATCAGCATCATGAGCATCGTCATCAACAGCAGCATCATCATGATCAGCATGATCATCATCAGCACCAGCATCATGATCGTAATCATCGTCAGCAGCATCATCATCAGCATCAGCATCATCATCAACATCATCCGCATCATCAGCAACATCATCGTCATCATCATCGTCATCAGCATCAGCATCATAATCATCATCATCATAATCAGCATCAGCATAATCAGCAGCATCATCAGCATCATCAGCATCATGATCATCATAGTCATCAGCATCACCATCATCATCAGAAGCAGCATCATCATCAGAATCTTCAGCATCGTCAGCATCATCCGCAGCATCATCAGAATCAGCAGCATCATCATCATCATTATCATCATCATCATCATCATAATAATAAGCAAAATCATCAACAACATGGGCATTATCAGCATCATCACATTCAGCATCATCGTCATCATCATCACCACCAGCATCACCATCAACATCACCATCACCAGCATCAGCAGCATCTGCATCAGCATCATCATTAGCAGCAGCAGCATCATCGTCAGCATCACCATCAGCATCATCAGTATCATCATCAGCAGCATTCTCATCATGAGCAGCATCATCATGATCAGCATCATCATCAGCAGCATCATCAGCAGCATCGTCGTTACCATCATCATCAGCAGCAGCATCATCAGCAGCATCAGCATCATCATCGTCGTTATCATCATCACCATCGCCTTCGTCGTCATCAGCATCATGATCGTAATAATCGTCAGCATCATCATCAGCATCATCAGTATCATCATCAGTATCATCATCAGCAGCAGCAACCTCATCATGAGCAGCATCACCATGATCAGCATCATCATCAGCAGCATTATCAGCAGCATCGTCGTTACCATCATCATCATCAGCAGAATAAGCACCATCATGATCATAATCATCATCATAATCATCATCATCAGCAGCAGCAGCAGCATCGTCATCATCAGCATCGTCAACATCATCATTATCAGCAGCAGCATCAGCATCTTCATCATCATTATCAGCATCCTCAGCATGAGCATCCGGATCATCAGCAGCAGCATCATCGTCTTCAGCATTATCAGCATCATCATCGTTATCATCAGTACCATCATCATCATCAGCATACACTTCCCACCTCCTCCTCCTCCTTCTCCTCCTCCTCCGTCTCATCCATATCCTCAGCCTCCTCTTCATCTACCTCCTCCTCCTCCTCCTCCTCCTCCTCCTCCTCCTCCTCCTCCTCCACAATTACTCAATATGAAAATACTCTCCCTCTTCCCCTGATGGCGTCCGGGTGATGGCCGCGCACCCTCCGCGTACTGTTTTTTTACACACAGGATGCCCGGGAAATCCCGGGAAACGACTCTCGCTGAGGCGCCGGCGTCATTTTTTCCCAAAATGCTGCTCTCGTTGAGGCGCCGGCCTCATTTCTGCTCCCGAATCGTTCCGAATCGTGCTCCCGCTGCAGCGTGGGCCTCATTTTCGGATCGGTGTTTGGCCTCCGTCGTTCAGGATGGCGTTCTCGCCCCAGCGCGGGCCTCTTTCTCGCGCGCCCATCCGCCCGCCACCACCGCGCCGCACCACCACACCACCACCACCACCCACCACCAGCACCACCACCACCACCACCACCACCACCACCACCACCACCACCACCACCACCACCACCATCACCACCACCACCACCACCACCACCACCACCACCACCACCACCACCACCACCACCACCACCACCACCACGACAACCACGCACACACGCACGCACGCACGCACGTGCACCACCACCCACTACGCACGCGCGCGCGGAGCCACAGGTCCGCTACGACACGCGTCCGCGGATAGAGAAAATCAGCGCCATGGTAAGGGATGGGAGGGAGGGGTAGGACGTCAGATATGACGCGAGCGCACCTAGCTTGTCCTCCCCCTCCCCCTCCTCCTCCTCCTCTCCTCCTCATCCTCCTCTTCATCATCCGCCTCCTCCTTTCCTCCTCCTCCTCCTCCTTGTCCTCGTCCTCCTCCTCCTCCTCTCCTCATCATCATCCTCATCCTCCCCCCCCCTCCTCCTCAGTTTCCTCCTGTTCCTATCCTCCTCCTCCTCCTCCTCCTCCTCCTCCTCCTCCTCCTCCTCCTCCTCCTCATAATAATCATCATCACCACCAGCACCACCATCATCATCATCATCATCATCATCAGCAGCAGCAGCATCAGCATCATCATCATCAGCAGCATCATCATCATCAGCATCATCATCGTCATCGTCAAAACCGTCATCATCAACATCGTCATCATCAGCATCATCCTCATCAACATCAGCATCAGCATCAGCAGCATCAGCATAATCAGCAGCATCAGCATCGTCATCGTCATCACCACCACCATCATCATCATCATCAACAACAAGAACGAGGCGCAGTTGACCGGCCCGTCCACTGGGGAGCTCCACAGCGCCTCCTCCCCTAGGGACAAGGCCGACTTGACCGGCCCGGGGGCAACCGCGGGACCCCAGCAACCCCAGCAACCCCAGCAACCCCAGCAACCCCCAGCAACCCCGAAAGCTTACCTCCACAGACCAAGCTCTCAACGCTACGTCCTCCATGCGGATTCTGACAGCACGACGCGTGTGCGCACCGGTGCAGCGAGCTCTTGAGGAATCCTATAGGATCCTCGAGAAATCCTATAGGATCCTATAGGAAATCCTAAAAAATCCCTTAGGAATACTATAGGATTCCTTAGGAATCCTATAGGAATCCTATAGGATCCCTTTGGAATCCTATGGGATTCCTTAGGAATCCTATAGGAATCCTATAGGATCCCTTAGGAATCCTATGGGATTCCTTAGGAATCCTATGGGATTCCTTAGGAATCCTATAGGAATCCTATAGGATCCCTTAGGAATCCTATGGGATCCCTTAGGAATCCTAGAGGATCCCTTAGGAATCCTATAGGATTCCTTAGGAACCCTGTGGGATCCCTAAGGAATCCTATGGGATCCCTGAGGAATCCGATAGGGATCCCTCAGGAATCCTATGGGATCCTACCAGGACCCCTTCCGCGGCCGCGGAAGGGTTGCTGGGGTTGCTGGGGTTGCTGGGGTTGCTGGGGTCCCCCCGGGCCGGTCTAATCGTCCTCATTCAACAACAACAACAATAACAACATCATCATCATCAGCAGCATCGTCATCATCGACATCGTCGTCCGCATCATCGTCATCAGCACCAGCATCGTCAACATCAGCATCATCAAGCATCAGTTTCATCATCATCATCAGAATCAGCATCGTCGACATCATCACCACTATCGTCATCCGCAGCAGCATCATCATCAGCATCAGCATCCTCAGCAGCATCATCAGCCTCGTCATCAGCAACAGCATCCTCATCAGTAGCATCAGCACCAGCATCAGTACCATCCTCATCAGCAGCAACCTCATGGTCATCAACATCAGCATCGTCATCATCATAATACTCATCAGCATTATCATCGACACCACCATCAGCATCATCATCAGCATCATCAGCATCATCAGCATCCGCATCATCATCAGCATCAGCATCAGCAGCATCACCATCATCATCGTCATCATCATCGTCATCGTCATCATCCTCGTTGTCCTCGTCCTCGTCTTCGTCCTCGTCCTGGTCCTCGTCTTCGTCCTCCTCCTCCTCTTCCTCCTCCTCTTCCTCCTCCTCTCCCTCCTCGTCCTCCTCGTCCTCCTCCCACTCGTTCTCCAGTCTTGTTCCTTGTGGGTAACTCCTCACCGTCGCACCACGAGGGCAGTTTCAAGGGCGGGCCAAACGTTTCGCCTGAGACTCCCTTACCGTGTACTCCCTTGCAGCCGTTTCACAAATGGAGGGCGGGTCGCTTCCGAAATGTGGCGCTCGCCTTAGCGCCGCGCACATTCGTATTCAAAAAAATGCAAAGCGTTCAGGGAGTGAGGGCGGGTCGTTTTCAAAATGTGGCTCTCGTCCTAGCGCTTTGCACGTTCGTTTCAACAAACTGCAAGAGCTTCACGGATTGAGGACGGGTCGTTTTCAAGTTGTGGCTCTCGCCTTAGCGCCACGCACACTCATTTCAAGAACTGGCAAGAGCGTCACGGATTGAGGGTTGGTTGTTCTCAAAATGTGGATCTCGCCTTAGCGCCGTGCACATTGTTTCTGCTGTCTTTCACAAATGCAAACAGTTCACAGTTCTCATGGCCGGCGGACCAACAAACTGCACTCTGGAAAGATTCAGGATTGTCAGGGTGCAACAGTTACGTTCATTCGCTGTGTTGAAGTCCCCTCCTCCTTCTTCTCCGCCTCGTCCTCCTCCTCCTCCTCTTCCTCCTCCTCCTATTCCTCCTCCTTCTCCTTCTCCTCGTCCTTCTCAGCCTCGTCCTCCTCCTCATCCTCCTCCTCCTTCTCCTCCTCGTCCTCGTCCTCGTCCTCGTCCTCCTCCTCCTCCTCCCCCTACTCCTCCTCCTCCTCTTCCTTCTCTTCCTCCTCCTCCTCCTCTTTCCCCTCCTCCTCCTCCTCCTCCTCCTCCTCCTCCTCCTCCTCCTCCTCCTCCTCCTCCTTGTCCTCCGCCTCCTCCTCCTCCTCGTCCTCCTCGTCCTCCTCCTCCTCCTCCTCCTCCTCCTCCTTCTCCTCCTCGTCCTCCTCCTCCTCCTCCTTCTCCTCCTCCTCCTCCTCCTCGATCCCCCACCCGCTCCTCCTCCAACTCCTCCCGCGGGAGAGCGCTTGCCGGTAGGGAGGAGAGGCGAGGGAGGAGGGAGGAGGGAGGAGGAAGCAGGGAGGAGGGAGGAGGGAGGAGGGAGGAGGGAGGGAGGAGGGAGGAGGGAGGAGGGAGGAGGAAGCAGGGAGGAGGGAGGAGGGAGGAGGGAGGAGGGAGGAGGGAGGGAGGCGGGAGGAGTGAGGAGGAGAGAGGACGAGAAAGAGGAGGACCTCAGATCTCAGATCTCAGATCGTGGCGAGTCCCGCGCGCGGGGGACAAGTCCCTGAAGAAAGCACGACGACGACACGAACGACACGACAACGACCACGACGGTGCGCGCACAGCACAGCGCTCCCCGCCAGCGCGCCCGAAACGGCGCGCCCTCCAACAGGCGCGGCATTCCTTCGGGACCTCCAGAAGCCACCGCTGACCAGGGATCTTGACCTCCCGCCCATGGTCCGCCCAGTGAGCAGGGTCAGAGCGAGCGGCTCGAACAGCGGCTCGTTCACGACGAGCGGCGGCGGCCAGAAGAGCGGCTGCGACTGGAACTTCATCAGAAGCACCGCCAGGACGAGCGCCACCAGAAGCGCATTCAGCAGCACCTTCCAGAGGAACGGCGCCCGCATCGTCGCGAAGCTCGGCAGGCAGCTGTCCACCTCGTCCTTCCTGGACTCCTCCATGGACTCCTCGCCAAGCACCTTCTTCTCGAGGCCGGCTGCAGGCTGCGGCGGTGGAGCTCCAGGAGCCCGAGCGGCAGCGACAGCAGGCCCACCCCGCAGGCCCGGGAGCGCCTCCAGCAGCGCGAGTAGGGGGCCACATGCGAACCCTACCCCTACCCCCCACGATTTCTGAGGGGGAGGGTGGGGTTCACCTCGTTCGGGAGCTCCCGAGCGAAGGGAAACCCACCCTCCCCCTCAGAAATCGTGGGGGGTAGGGGTAGGGTTCGCATGTGGCCCCCTAGCGAGGCCGACGGAGGACAGCGACTGGCCGCAGTGGTCGGCGATAGCGCCGAGGGCCCGCGCCAGG
>CAUYUJ010014934.1:52500-87500 GCA_963575745.1 Prorocentrum cordatum
AGGCCCCCGCAACACACGAGCCGCGACTCCAGCCGTGGACGAAGAGGGAAGCCCCACGCGCGCCTAGGCCGTCGGTCGGCCCAGGGGCCGCCTCAAAGACCGACGTCCAGGCGTCGGGCCGCGCCGCCAGTGCTGTCCAGACCAGACCCACATGACAAGGATATAGAACGAGGTTCGGCAGGACTATGGGAGATCGCACTGCGGACAAGCCTGACCAGACGAAGCGCCAGCTCCCGCTCATCTGCGGCGGCCGTCGCTGGCGCCACGGGCGGCAGGGCACGCGAGCTCATCGTCATCATCGCGGAATGTTCCGCCCCCCGCCCGTCGACAGCCGAGCCGAAGGCATCCACCTGCTCTGGAAGGGCTGAGATCACTTGATGCCTCCTCGGCCTCTTGGCGTAGCAGTTGAGGGAAGCCTCGGTGACCCCCCCCCAGCTCTTCTTCACCTCCTTCCTCGAGTGGCCGCCAGACAAAAGGTCGTCCGATGCGCCCCCGCGCCACACCGCGCCTGAAGGCGCGCAGAATTGAAACGCCGCACCCGATGCCCAGGCGGGCAAGCTCCTCCCGGAAGACCTGCCTGATCTGCGACGGCGTGAAGTGCCACAGCTTCTCTCCAAGGGCTCCGCGGCGCTTCAAGGCCTGGAGGAGGGACCACAGGCTCGCGTCGTCGGCGCTCACGTTCTCGTCTGTGACTCCTGTCTCGCCTGGCCCGCCCGTCGACGCATCGTTGGCGGTCAGGCCAGTGCAGATAACCCTCGGTCGAACGATGCCTGGGCTCGATCAAGCTACCCGCCACGAGACGACGGGCCTCGTTTGGCCCGAGGTGCGCGTCGAAAGCCAGGCGCACGAACGCCGCCTCATGGAACGCCCGGTCCAGGATGAGCAGCCCGACCACCGCCGGCATCGCCAACATTGAAGGGGCCCCAGGACACACAAATAAATACACACAAATAAACAGATTCCCTATATTTTCCTATATTTTCTGGGTTTCTGTCTTCCCCCCCACTGCCCATATTTTCCCATATTTTCTGGGGAATCGAGGATTAATTGTGTCTGTGTGTTTTTCCTCCTGAAACATGGGCCTGGGCAGCCTCATCTGCGGCGGGACCAGGCGAGCCCAACCCTCGAGAGCACGGGCCACTCTCGGGAGAGGCCTCGAGCCCCGCCAGCGCGCGCGGCAGCAGGCGCCGCGGGCCCGCCACGGCCACGCTGCCCGTCGCCGCGTCGAAGCCGCCCAGGCACAGATCGCCGACGAAGACCATGAAGGGGCCCCAGGACACACAAATAAATACACTCAAATAAACATATTCACCATATTTTCCCATATTTTCGGGGTTTCTGTCTTCCCCCCCACTTCCCATATTTTCCTGTATTTTCCTGGGGATCGACGATTAATTGTGTGTGTGTGTGTTTTTTCCCCTCCTGAGACCAGCGGGAGGACGTCCAGCGCGGCGACACTCGCGAAGGACCGCCCCGTCCACGCGCACCGCTGGCGGAACCATTGCGGCGCGCGCTCGACACGAGTCCCGCGCGCGATCGGCGACCGCGGCCCTCCAAGAAGGACGTCTCGTCCGCCGGGAGCAGCGCCGCGCCAGGTTGCGAGTGGCCCCGTCAAAACCTCCAGCGCGCGACCGCCGTTCGGCCTCCTCGCCGTTGTGGCCCATGTCGCTGAAGTCCTTCCACTGCTGGGGAAACCTGCCCGACCGCGACGGGCCATCGGCGACGTCCGGCTCACTCGAGATCCACCGGACGATAACCTTGATCGCGCAGGGTGGCGATCCGCCTCAACAGGCGTCGCAAGCGCCGCGAACCTGATCGGTCATTGCCACAACCCCAAGCTAGAGCCAAATGAACAGCGAGAAAGCGACACCGATGCCCATGATTGCGAACGTTTCGAGCAGCGCGGCGGACGGCGAAGCACAGGGCCTCCGCCTCACACTCCGGCACGTTCCGAAATTTCGCGGCGACGGAGACTGGAACGGATGGCGGCCCAACCCTCGGCGCGACCCAGCAGCGACGGCGCCTCGCAGAAATCCGAGTCGGCGGCGGCGCCCCCGCGCGGCGCCGGGGGGCCATCCCCATCGTCGCGTTCGCCCCCACAGCGATGCCCGGAAGTGTCTTTGAAACAACCACCTCCCGAAGGATGCTTTAGGGCTGGGGGGTCGATTTGCCGACATGCCGTCTCTTGAGAGACCTGGCACAGTCCGTCGCGGCCGTCGGGGGCTCCAGAGTCTTCTTCGAGATCACGGGACCTGGCCGCCACGGCCTCCGAGACCTTGCAGCTCCACTCCTCGGCTGCTCCCCCATGGCTAAGACGACGACGGGGTCTGCTTGGACCAAGCACACTCCTCTTCCGCGCGACAAAGAATCCGACGCGCAAAGTCCCCGAGCCACGGCACACAGGCAAAGGCCCACATCAGAGGCAACGGGGAAGCCACTGCAAAAAACTCCCCCTCCGCGATCGCCAGAATCTCAACAGCGCTGAACCACCAACATGACTGAACCAGTACACCCCGTCAAACATCGACAGGCACTCTCTCCGCGTGATCATGGCCCACACGGCGCGGCCGACCAAAGCGGCGACGGCGCCGCGCGCGGCGGAGCCTCGAGCCGACAAGGCAAGGATGGCCCGGCGAAGCCTAGCCAAACGGTCGAGCCTCACACGCAAACTGCCAGCCTTGACCGAGAAGAGAACGCCCGTGAACACGCCCCCAGCCTGCGCCTCCACGACGTCGCGCACGGGCGGGCCCCTGGACGCGAGGAACTCCGCCAGGACGCGGGCATTCTGACTACCTACCAGACCACCCCAACCCAACCCGAAGACCCGAATTTCGGGTGGGGGGGGGGTAAGGGTTCCACATGTGTTTTTTCGATGTTTCCCGACCCCCCCCCACTGGAAATCGAGGGTAAATCTGAGCCTTCGGGGTTGGGTTGGGGTGGTTTGGTGGGAGGTGGCATTCGAGGTCGCGACGAAAGCCGCCTGGAACACCGCGCAGCAGTTGTCGACGCACACCCCGCCGCCGCGACGTCGCTCCTCGAGGCGAGCGGCATCATCGGCGGGGCGCCGGCGGCAGCGCGACGGGCCCCCCGGTCGAGGGGGAGAGAGGAGCAGGGCTGGCAGCTCGACGCCCTGCCAGGGCGGCCGCGGGAAGGGGAGGCAGGGCGGCGGGGCCGACGCCCCGCCGGGGGGGGGAAGGGGGGAAACCAGCGGGGCGAGGAGGGGGCGGTGGCGGCGGGAGGAGAGCGAGCAGGGGGGAGGCGAGGGCGCGCTCGCCTACACCTGACATCCGAGGCGGCGCATACACACACACACACACACACACAAACAAAACAAACATATATATATATATAGATATAGATATAGATATATACATATATATATATGTATACATATACATATATACATATATATACACACACACATGGCGCTCGCGGCCTCGCGCGCGGCGACGAGGCGGAGCAAGTGCAGACACAATGCGCGCGGCGGCCAGGCCCTTGAGCATTACTCAGGATGCGGTCCTACCGTCATCGGCCACCTGGGCGTGGGTGGCGGGGAGGGCGCCTGCAGTACCGTGGGCGGTGCCCGCACGGCAGCAAGACAAAAGGAGGACTGCATCGGCCATCTGGGCGTGGATGGAGAGGAGGGAGCACACGGACCGGGGGGCCTGCCCAATCGGCGAGCGTGATGGGCTGTAGACATCAACGCTCAGCGGACGCCGAGCAAAGTGCAGTGCCCCGCCAAAGGGTGCGAAGGAAGGATCCACACACACACACACACACGCACACCTCTTGGATCATAGTCCTTGTCGTCGACGTCCGTCGTAGTTCTCATCATCGTCCTCGACGTCCTCGTCGTCCTCGTCGTCCTCGTCCTCGACGTCCGCCCGTCGTCCTGGTCGTCCTTGTCCTCGTCGTCGTCGTCGTCGTCGCCGCCGCCGCTTTCGTCGTCGTCGTCTTCGTCGTCTCTGTCGTCGTTCTCTCGGGGGCGCGCAAGCATGGATCAGCCATCCACGGAGTCGGCGCGCGGTCGCCAAGTCCATGGATCGGGGGAGGTGCCCTCCCCAGAATGCGGCCGGTGCCGCCTCGCTCGGCGGCGGAAACCCGCGATGTGCCATGGAAACGGGACCCGTCGCTCGTCCACGCCCCCGCAGTCCATGTCTGAAGGGGCCCCAGAACACACAAATAAATATACACACAAAAAAAAAGATTCCCCATCTTTTCCCATATTCTCGGGGTTTTTGTCTTCCCCCCCACTTCCCATATTTTCCCATATTTTCCTGGGAGTCGACGATCAATTGTGTCTGTGTGTTTTTCGGGAGCGGCCAAGAGGGAGGTGTCCAAGAGGGGGGGGTGCAAATCATGACCGGCGGCATGTGCGCGGCCCAGCGGGGGAGCCAGGGACGTAATGAAACAAGAAGAGGCGCCATGAAATCTGGGGAAATATCATGGCCCCTGCCATGATATCCACCCCCCTCCTAGTCATCACCCCCCTCTTTTCCGCCCCCGAGTTTTTTCCCCTCCTGAGAGTTCTCGGACGCCGATCGACGCTTCGAGGCGCGCGCGCGCGCGCGATCTCCGGCGGCGGGGCCCCCCCTCGGGAGCGGCCACGAGGAGGGGGGTGCCCAAGGGGGGGGGTGCAACTCATGACCGGCGGCGCGTGCGCGGCCCAGCGGGGGGGGCCCAGGGACGTAATGCCTCCTCCTCCTCCTCCTCCTCCTCCTCCTCCTCCTCCTCATCCTCCTCCTCCTCCTCCTCCGCTTCCTCCCCCCACTCCTAGCCCTTTCGATCAGGGTCGGCGGCACCGGCCGTCAGGCCTCTCCAATATAAGAAGAGGCGCCATAAAATCTGAGGAAATCTCCTGGCCCCCGCCGCCACGACATCCACCGCCCCCCCGGCCACCACCCCCCTCTCTGCCTCCCCCGACCCCCGCCTGGCAGACTGCTCCGCCCCGCCGGGCCAAGAGTCGGCGGGCTCCGGGGCCCCCCGCTGGCCCTCCGGCAAGGCGGCCTCTGTCGGGCCGGCCGTCGGTGCGCACGGCGCGCGGGCGACGGAGACGACGACGACGACGACGACGACGACGACGACGACGACGACGATGACGACGACGACGACGACGACGACGACGACGACGACGACGACGACGACGACACCCACCACCACCACGACCACCACCACCACGAAGACGACGACGACGACGACGACGACCACCACCACCACCACCACCACGACGACGACGACGACGACGACGACGACGACGACGGACGACCACCACGACAACGACGACGACGACGACGACGACGACGAAGACCACGACGACCACCACCACCACCACGACCACCATGACGACGACGACGAACACCACCGCCACCACGACCACGACGATCACTTCCGAGGGCCCATGGGCGTTCTTGAAGGTTCTCGACGTTTCTGGAGGAAGCGGAGGGGAGGGAAGAGCAGGAGCAAGATGAGGAGGAAGAGCAGGAGAATCGGGAGGGGGGAGACGAGGCGGAGAAGCAGGGAGGAGGCTCATGCTTGAGTTAAGTTCCCGCCTCTTGCACCGTCAACTCGAAGTCGAGCTCCGTGATCAAGTGTACGGCAGGTGATTCGTATGCACGATGCATGGACAACGACTACGGTCTTGATCTCAAGCCCGAACTCGTCGATGCTTGGCTGTCTGCTCTTGAAGATTTTCTGGCCGAGCCCTCCATGACGCTGTAGTCCTGAGGATCCGCCACCGTGCCCGTGGAACTAATTGGAGTACCCTAATGCTCATAGATGTGCTGCTACTACTGCTGGTGCCGCTGCAGCCAAGGTTCAAGATTTTCCAGGGCGCTCCTGGGCGTATTTCCGGGAGCGCTTGGGGTGTGTCGCGTGCGTCGTCTGGAAGCCAAGAGGGTCCCAAGACGGGCCCAGAGGTCCCAGACGCCTAAGATGGCCTCAAGACGGCCAAAGAAGCCAGCAAGAAGCTACAAGGGCGCCCCCTGAGGCCAAACTCTTTAATTTGCCTTAGGTTATTGAAGGATGTTCGCCTTCTTGCATGCTTCAGCTTCCAACGCTCCAAGACCGCCCTAGCCTTACGAGCGCCCAGACTGCCCAGGAGGCCCCCCTGAGGGCCCAAAGACGGCCCAAGAGGCCGCAAGACGGCCAAAGAGGCACCCAACAGGGCCCCCGAGGGGCCCAAGAGGGGGAACACGAACGGACCTTCGAGCATTCCGTCCCAATATTTGCCCCGAGCCCCTCGGAGGCTCCAGAGGCTCCCCCAAGACGCCCCAAGAGGCGTCAAGAGGCCCCCAGGACGCCTCGAGAGGCCCCCCAGAGGCCCCCCAGAAGCCCCCAAGACCCCTCAAAGAGTCCCCCGAGAGACATCCCAAGAGACCCTCGTTTGCATCCAAGAGGCCTCTGAATCACAGCCCAGGCACGGTGACGGGATGGGCCGAAAGCCAGGTCGGACGGCCGATCACGTCTCGCTCATCCACTGTCGAGGTAGGCACACTACTCGCCACCTGTCGCCGACACGTACCATGCGCGTTCCGCCATCAGGTGTCCAATGACTTGCCAAACGCAACTCCTCGCAACCAATTAGGCCGCAATTCTCATTACGTTCGTCACGCAGCCTCCAACACTCCCCCTCTCCGCTCTGGGCTTTAAGGGTCATGGTCTCCTCTCCTGCCTTTCTCCTCCTCCTCCTCCTCCTCCTCCTCCTCCTCCTCCTCCTCATCCTCCTCCTCCTCGTTGTCATCAGCATCATCATCATCATCATCATCATCATCATCATCATCATCATCATCATCATCATCATCATCATCATCATCATCATCATCCTCATCATCATCATCATCATCAGCATCATCATCATCATCATCATCATCAGCATCAGCATCAGCATCAGCATCATCATCATCAGCATCATCATCCTCATCATCATCATCATCATCATCAGCATCATCATCATCATCGGCAGCAGCAGCATCAGCAGTAGCATCACCACCACCACCACCAGCAGCAGCAGCCATCATCATCAGCAGCAGCATTATCGCCATCATCATCAGCAGCAGCATCATAATCATCGTCAGCATCATCATAGTGATCATCATCATCATCATCATCATCATCATCATCATCAGCATCATCATTATCATCGACAGCAGCAGCAGTATCAGTATCAGCATCATCATCATCATCATCATCATCATCAGCATCATCATCATCATCATCATCAGCATCAGCATCAGCATCATCAGCATCATCAGCAGCATCACCAGCATCATCATCAGCATCATCATCGTCAGCGCAACATCATCATCGTTATCATCGTCATCAGTAGCAACATCATCATCATCATCAGCATCTTCATCATCATCTGCATCATCAGCAGCATCAGCATCATCAGCATCGTAATCATCATAATCAGCAGCAGCAGCATCACCACCACCACCACCACCACCACCATCATCATCATCATCATCATCATCAGCAGCATCATCATCATCAACATCAACATCATCATCATCATCATCATCATCAGCATCATCATCATCATCATCATCACCAGCATCATCATCAGCCCCCTCCCAGACCTCCTTATGCTCCTTCCCTCTCCTCTGGCCTCCTTCCTCCTTCCTCCTTCCTCCTCCTCCCTCATTCATCCTTCCTTCTTCCTACTTCCTCCTTCCTCCATCCTCCCTTCTTCCTCCTGCCTCCTTCCACCTCCTTGCTCGTCCTCCTCCTCCTCCTCCTCCTCCTCCTCCTCCTCCTCCTCATTCCTCCTTCCTCCTTCCTCCTTCCTCCTTCCTCCTTCCTCCTCCCTCCTTCCTCGTCCCCTCGTCCTCCTCTTCCTTCCTGTTCCCTTCTTCCCCTTCTCCCTCCTCCTCCACCTCCTCGTCCTTGCCGTTCCTCCTCCTCCTCCTCCTCCTCCTCCTCCTCCTCCCTCCTCCTCCTCCTCCTCCTCCTCCTCCTCCTCCTCATCCTCCCCCTCCTCTTCCTACTCCTCCTCTTCCGCCTCCTCCTCCTCCTCCTCCTGCCCATCCCCCTCCTCCTCTTCCCCCTTTCCCCGCCTTCTCCTTCTCTTTTTCGATGTTCGTCTCCAGGTGTCCCCCACGACTCCTGGGACGCGCTCTGACAGGAACTACTAAGAGGATCCAGTCGCAGGTCCAAATATAAGTGGGGGGGCACTCGATCCCAGACATTCGGTCCTCGAACCTCTATCCTCGATAGTCGATCCTCGATGCTTCGACCCTCGCTCATCGACCCTCTATCAGCTGGCGGCGGCGAAGGCGAAGGCGCCAGCGGATCCTCGATCCTCGACCCTCGGCCGAACCTCGATCCTCGGCCGATCCTCGATCCTCGATCGATCCTCGATCGATCCTCGATCGATCCTCGATCGATCCTCGACATTCGACCCTCGATCGATCCTCGACCTTCGACCCTCGACCCGCGCGATGGGCGGCGCCGACGGCGGAGGCGGCGAAGCGCGCGCCTGCCGCTGCAGCGGCGGCGCCGGCGCGTCGCGCTCGCGCACCGAGGTCAGCGACGGCGCCCTCGAGGAGCAGACGGACCTGCCCCGCCGCGCTCTCCCGCCCTGGGGAGGGGGAGGGGGAGGAGGGGGAGGGGGAGGAGGAGGGGGAGGAGGAGGAGGAGGAGGAGGAGGAGGAGGAGGAGGAGGAGGAGGAGGAGGAGGAGGAGGAGAGGAGGAGGAGGAGAAGGAGGAGGAGGAGGAGGAGGAGGAGGAGGACGGGGGCACGCGAAGCAAACGCGCGATCCTCATGGTTGTCGGGTGCAAACGCGCAATCCTCATGGTTGTCGGGTCCTCGCTCTGGATCCGTAGCGCCCCCAGTCACTCCTCACTCCCGCCTCACTTCTCCTCCCCCTTCCTGCCGCTGCCTTCCGCGTGCCCAGCGCGGCGCACCCCTCACACGCTTCGTGGCCCCAGAGGGAGCTCCAACTGCGGTACCAGCTAGGGCGTTCGCATGGCGGCACCACCTCATGTCGGCACACCCCTGACACGGTTCGTGGCCCCGCAGGGAGCTCCACCCACGGCCCCAGCGAGGTCGTCCGCATGGCGGCGCCACCTCCCTTCGGCACACCCCTCACGCTTTTCATGGCCCACGGAACAGGTCCACATGCGGCCCAAGTGAGGTCCTCAGGCTCGTGCTGGCCTGCCCTCACCTCTTGCAGTGACTGGATGAGTCTTCCAGAACCCTCTAATTCGCTGGCCCAACGGGCCAGAGTTAGGTCGGGCATATCCCCCTACAGGCGGATTTTGGACGGAAAAACAAAACAACAAACAACAAAAATGCTCATAAATTGTCCAACAAATATTTGTTTGACCGACTATTGTTTGACTGTTTCTCATTATTCCTCCTGTAGAGGGACACGCCCGACTCAAGGCCAGAGGCGTACTGCAATCTCCAGATACAAGCTTCGATGCTTCCAGCTCGCGCGCGCGAGGCGGCCCCTGGCCGTCCCAGCGCTGCAAACACCCCAGGCGGTCCCAAGGCGGTCCCACGGGGCGGTTCCCAGGCGGCCCCCAGACGGTAGGTGTCACGGATGCCAGCATTCCCGGAGGCGGTCTTCACGGCCCCCGGGAGCGCTGCGGGAGCGCCCCGAAGGAACGCTGGGGGAGCTCCAAGAGGTTATTCGAGCCGGGATCCATGGGTGGCAGGTCCCACGATGGCCTCCATGCATTCCCAGAAGGGGCGCGTTGAGGGCGGCTGGCCCCACACCGACCACGGCCACCGCAGCCAGCACGGCAGCGGCCGCCGCCCCGGCGGCGGCAGGCGCCGCGCCCGCGGCGGGCGCAACCGCGGGCGGCGCCGCGGCGGGAGCTGCCAGAGCCCCCGCGGCCGCTGCAGGCGCGCCGGCTGCAGCCGCCGCCCCCGCGCCAGCGACGGGGCCGCCCAGGGCCGCGACGAGGCCGGCGAGGCCTCCACCTGCCGCGCCGGCGGCGGCGGGAGCCGCCGCGGCCGGCGCCGCGACCAGCGCACCTGCAGCCGCTGGAGCCGGCGCGGCAGCGCCTGCTGGGTTGGCCAGCGCGTGCTGCCCGGAGGCCACCCCGAGGATGGTGCCCGCCGCCAAGTCCAGCATCAGCGCTCCTGGAGCCGGAGGAGGATAGCCCGCTGCCACCGCTCGCCGCGACCCACGGCGCCCCAGGCCTCCGCGGCCGTCGGGAGGCGCCTGAAGCGGTACACGTGCCCGCCCGCGAGGCCGGGAGGGTAACCTCCCTGCCTGGCCAGGCGGACCACCTCCACCACGTCGGGCCCCGGCGCGTTCGGCTCGTCGTAGTCGCCCCGGCAGATCAAGCCCGCGCCCTTCGCCTCCAGCGCCGCGGCCAGG
The DNA here is from genome assembly GCA_963575745.1 of Prorocentrum cordatum. Classification (NCBI taxonomy): domain Eukaryota; class Dinophyceae; order Prorocentrales; family Prorocentraceae; genus Prorocentrum; species Prorocentrum cordatum. Next base: position 62,833 of record CAUYUJ010014934.1, read on the forward strand.
CACTCGGACAGGGGTGGCCTCGTCCGCGTCCTCGCCCAGGAACGCCCCGCGGGCGCCCGCCGAGCGCGGCTCCGCCTGCGGCGGAGGCTGAGGCGCAGCAGGTGGCGCCCACCACCAGCGAGCCAGGCCTATGGCGCCCAGGTGGCAGAAGAGGTGAAGACTGAGCCCTGATCGCATGGGCTCGGGCAAGCCGCTCTCCTTCAAGACTTGAGCGTGGCAGTTGCGGCGGGATCCAGGATGCGCTATGCCTAAATATGTGAAATGTGACATATACATGAATATATATATATATATATGTATTTATATATACATATATAATATATCACGCCGCCAAGGAGCCCCAAGAGACTCCCAAGAGGTCCCCAAGAGGCCCCCAAGAGGCCCTAAAGAGGGCTCCAGGGCCGGCGGCATGAGCGAAGCGATTAAATAATATATCACGTTGCAAATCAAATCCAAAAGAACAGGAAGCTTTTGGCTGTAACGCAACCAGCACAAGCACCCAGGACGAGGGAGGAAGGAGATTGTGTGGTATGCGGCACGGTAGCCTACCTCCTCTCTTTGCCGGCAATGACCGCGCCGCAGAGGTCAGAAGCGGATGGGGACGACCAGGGAAACGATGATGATGACGTTGATTGTAGGGGAGCGGCACGGTGGCCTGCAAGAGGGAGCTTCTGAGCTACTGCACTTAGACGCAGTCTCTCCTCTCGCCCGCCCCCGCGGGGGGGCCAGCGCTGGACCGGACCAGTCCTGGACCCTCCGACCACACTGCGCTCCACGACAGGCGCCTCCGAGGTGAAGGTGTGCCGTCGTCCACCTCGATGCCGCACGGGGCTCGTCGCAGCGCGCGCTTTGGCAAACACAGCGCCCGTGAGGAGGGAGGGAGGACGAAGAGGGAGGGGACCGGACGGAGGAGGACCAAGACGAGGGGGTGGAGGGGAAGAGGGGGAGGAGGGGGAGGAGGAGGAGGAAGGAGGAGGAGGAGGAGGGAGGAGGAGGAGGAGGAGGAGGAGGAGGAGGAGGAGGAGGAGGAGGAGGAGGAGGAGAGGAGGAGGAGGAGGAGGAGGAGCCCCCCAGCCCCCGCCCTGCGACCCTGGGCGCGACGAGGCCACGGACCCCGCCCGCGAGCCCGTGGCGGAGTGGAGGCTGTGGGAGCCGGTCCGCGTGGACGCCTCCCAGAGCTGCCGCGGGGTGGCGGCCTGCGCCGGGCAGAGGCGAGCAGCGGCAGTGGTGGGGCAGGGCAGGGGGCAGGAGGGGAGAAGGAGGGGGAGGGGGGGGGGAGGGGGGGGGGGAGGGGGGGGAGAGAGGAGGGGGAGGGAGGGGGGGGCGGGATGGGGAAACAGGGGGAGGAGAGAGAGAAAGAGAGAGAGAGAGAGGGAGAGAGAGAGAGAGAGAGAGAGCGAGAAAGAAAAAATAAAAGAGAGAGAGAGAGAGACCAAGGGAAGGCAAACAACGATGAAACGATGATCGCACAAGCCTTCTGGGCGGAGGCGGTCTAAGGCGCTTCCTCTGTCAAGCCCCTCTGCCGATCGAAAGGGGGGGCACGAGGCCCGGCAAGTGTGGCTGCCGTGCTGGGCCGCCGTGCTCCTTGTATTATTGCCTGGTCTACCGCACTGTCACGGCAGAACATGCATGGCAATCTCCTGGTCCCTCCCTCCTCCTCCTCCTCCTTCTCCTCCTCCTCATCCTCCTCCTCCTCCTTCCTCCTCCTTCTCATTCTCCTCTTCATTATACTTATCCTCCTCTACCTCCTCTTTCTTGCTCCTCCTCCAGCTTTTCCTCCTCCGCCTCCTCCTCCTTCTCATCCTCCTATGTATCCTCCTCCTCCGTCTTATTATTACTAAGATTGGTCAGTTTGCGTCGTAGAAATATTGCTGCTAGTATTAGGTAGTAGTAGTAGTAGTAGTAGTAGTAGTAGTAGTAGTAGTAGTAGTAGTAGTAGTAGTAGTAGTAGCACTAGTATTGCTAATAGCATGCGTATTAGCGTTGTGTATCTTAGTATTGTAAGTATGATACCGTTCATAGTACTACTCCTATTCCTGGTAGTAGTGGAATTAGTTTGTTATCAAAAGTGCAGTACTATAAATAATGTTAACATGATTGTTATTATTATTGCATTGCCATTATTACTAGCATGTGCAGTGGTGAATTATTCGATGGTTATTCGCATTAGCACTGCTAGTATTATCATAATTAAAACTAGTACGGCCAGCATTCATATTAGACCCTACGAACACTACCTGTGAAAACATGTTGAAAACTGGATATGAATAAAATGTGTTTTACTATTGTTAGTTTTATCAACAATAGTGGTAGTAGACGTGTTGTTCTTATGGTCTTCATATCATGCTCAATCTTCAACACAATAGTATATTTGATTATTCCTGTACAACTATTAACACTGATGGTAAGCATAGTCGTACGCGTTGTCGTTGTCGTCGCCGTGCTCGTCTTGTAAGTTATAATAATATGATTAGCGAGATTAAAAGTAGCTGCATTCGTAAATATAGTACAACGATCATTGTTATAGCTAGTAGTAGTAGGATTAAAGTTACTATTATTCCGCTTCATCCTCTTCTTCCTCCTCTTCCTCTTCCTCCTTCGTATCCTCTTCCTCCTACGCATCCTCCTCCTCTTCCTCCTCCGCCGCCGCCACCTCCTTCTCCTCCTCCTCGTCGTCCTCCTATCCTTGTTCCTTATTAGAATATACTTATTAGAATATACTCCTACTCCCCCCTCAGGCCGGCAGATAGCGGGCGCATCCGGGTGGTCCCATCCTAACCTGTAAAAAACAATACAAAATCAACATTTTTCTTATTTTTCCCTCTCGACATGGACGTCCTGTCGTCCACGGCGATAATCCATTGCAAAAAATACCACAAAGAGCACACGCGCGCGTTCATGTCAGAATCCTACCGAACACCGTGTGTTTGCAAGCATTTCAACATAAAAACATCAAAAACCCAATGCTTTTTCACAAAAATTGTACAAATTTCCCGCCCGGGCTCTCTTGCTGAAATCATAGGAAAACCATAGGAATCTTAAGAATTCGGTCAAATCCAGCGATTTCACGTCATCGCGCGGTGCACTCGCGATGCTCTGTCATGCACCCAGGCCGCGAATCCTGTGCAAAAAATACCACAAAGAGCACACTCGCGCGTTCATGTCAGAATCCTACCGAACACCGTGTTTTTGCAAGCATTTCAACATAAAAACATCAAAAACCCAATGCTTTTTCACAAAAATGCTTTGGGGTGTCCTGTCAGACCGTCGGGCTTCCTCCGGCCACCTCTGGCTTCCTGCGGTGTACCGGGCCATTCTCGACTCGTCTGGCAATGCGTGCGCGGCATTCAACACGCGCTCGCCAGTTCCCGTCGGCAACCGCCATCGCGGCCGCATCAGCTGTACCAAACCGGCTGGCCGGTGTGACTTCGGCCCCCAGTTGTGCCAGCTTTGCTTCTTATGTTGTGGGAGGGCGGGTGGGACTGGGCATGCCATGCTTGACTCGCTCGAGCTGGCTAGCTTGACTCCTACTCCTACTCCGACTCCTCCTCCTACTCCTAATCCACCTACTCCTCCTCCTGCTCCTATTCCTACTCCTACTCCGACTCCTCCTCCTACTCCTACTCCGACTCCTACTCATACTCCTACTCCTCCCCCTCCTCCTCCTCCTCCTCGTCCTCCTCGTCCTCCTCGTCCTCCTCCTCCTCGTCCTCCTCGTCCTACTCGTCCTCCTAATCCTCCTTATCCTCCTCCGCCTTCTCCTCCTCATCCTCCTCCTCATTCTCCTCCTCCTCCACTTTCTCCTCCTCCTCCGCCTTCTCGTCCTCCTCTTCCTCTTCCTCCTCTTCCTCCTCTTCCCCGCCTCCTCCGCCTCCTCCTCCTCCAACTACTCCTACTCCTGTTCCTGTTCCTGCTCCTGCTCCTGCTCCTACTCCTCATCCTATTCCGCATTTTCCTTATCCTTGTCCTCCTCCGCCTCCGCCTTCTCGTCCTGTTCCTCCTCCTCCTCCTCCTCCTCCTCCTCCTCCTCCGCCTCCTCCTCCGCCCTCCTCCTCTCCCTTCCGCCTCCTACTCCTCCTGCTCCTCCCTCCTCCTCCTCCTCCTCCTCCTCCTCCTCCTCTTCCTTCCTCCTCCTCCTCCTCCTCTTCCTCCTCCTCCGCCTCCTCTCGTTCTCCTCCTCGTCCTCATCCTCATCTTTTTCCTCCTCCTCCTCATCCTCCTCATCCCGCATCAGCATCAGCATCAGCATCAGCATCAGCATCATCATCATCATCATCATCATCATCATCATCATCATCATCATCATCATCATCATCATCATCATCATCATCATCATCATCATCAATCATCATCATCATCATCATCATCATCAGCATCATCATCATCATCATCATCATCATCACATCATCATCATCATCATCATCATCATCATCATCATCATCATCATCATCATCATCATCATCATCATCAGCATCAGCAGCATCATCATCAGCATCATCACCATCATCATCATCATCTCATCCTCAGCATCATCATCATCATCAGCATCATCATCCGCATCCTCATCCTCATCCTCATCCTGCTCATCCGCCTCCTCCTTCTCCTCATCATCAGCATCATCATCATGATCATCAGCAGCATCAGCATCAGCATCAGCGTCAGCATCATCATCATCATCATCATCATCAGCAGCATCCGCATCAGCATCATCAGCATCAGCAGCAGCAGCATCATCAGCATCATCATCAGCATCATCATCATCACCATAATCAGCATCGTCATAATCAGCAGCATCATCATCATTAGCAGCAGAATCGGCATCAGCACCAGCACCAGCATCAGCATCATTATCATCATCGTCATCATCATCATCATCATCATCAGCATCATCATCATCATCATCATCAGCATCGTCATCATCATCATCATCATCATCATCATCATCATCATCATCATCATCATCATCATTAGCAGCATCGTCATCATCATCATCATCAGCAGCAGCATCATCATCATCACCATCATCGGCAGCATCAGCATCAGCATCAGCATCAGCATCATCATCGTCATCAGCAGCAGCATCATCATCATCATAATCAGCATCGTCATCATCATCATCATCGTCATCATCAGCATCATCCTCATCATCATCATCATCATCATCATCAGCAGCATCATCATCATCATCATCATCATCATCATCATCATCATCATCATCATCATCATCATCATCATCATCATCCTCATCCTCATCATCATAATCATCAGCATCATCATCATCATCATCATCACAAACATCACAATCACCATCATCCGCCTCATCATCATCAGTATCCTCATCATAAGCATCATCATCACCAGCATCGTCATCATCATCATCGTCATCATCGGCATCATCAGCATCATCACCATCATCATCAGCAACAGCATCATCATCGTCATCATCATCATCATCATCATCATCATCATCATCATCCGCATCATCATTATCCTCATCATCATCAGCGCCTTCATCATCATCATCATCAGCAGCAGCAGCATCATCTGAATCATCATCATCAGCATCAGCATCATCCTCATCAGCAGCATCATCAGCATCATCATTATCAGCAGCATCATCATTATCGTAATCATCCTCATCAGCAGCCGCGTCATCCTCAGCATCATCATTATCATCGTCCTCATCATAATCATCATCATGATCAGCATCATCATCATCATCATCATCATCATCATCATCATCATCATCATCATCATCCCCCTCATCCTCCTCCTTCTCCTCCTCCTCCTGCATTTCTTGTCCTTATAGAGAGTTTTCCCTGTCGCACCCCGAGGCCAATTTTTAGGGCCGGCCGAGCGTTTTGCCTGAGACTTCCTCACCACGTATGACCCTGAAAATTTTAATAAAAAAGGCAACATATTCACAGAGATGGAGGGCGGGTCGTTTTCAAAACGTTTTCAAAAAATGCAAGAGCTTCACGGATTCAGGGCGGGTGGTTTTCAAAATGTGGCTATCGCCTTAGCGCCGCGTACATTCGTTCTACAAGTTTGCAAGAGCTTCACGGATTCAGGGCGGCTCCTTTTCAAAATGTGGCTCTCGCCTTAGCGCCGCGCACACGTATAAGTTTGCAAGGGTTTCACGGATTCCCATGATTCAGGGTTATGAAGGTGCGACATTTGTGTTGACTCGCGGTGTTGACGTTCCACGAATGGCGTTCTTTCACGATTCAGGAACGTCAAGACGCAACAGTCAGGTTGATCTGTGACGTTGGAATCCCGAGCACAATTTTTGGCATGATTAGGGTCTTCAAACGGTTGTCTTCCAACGAGGCAGTTCCCCCAATGGAAATGAACCGTTGTAGGTGCCTGCGAAGGGGGGAGCTTGGAGGGAGGGTTTACTCCAACATCGTTGATGACTCTTGGGTTTACACGGGTCCTCCTCCTCCTCCTTCTCCTCCTCCTCATCCTCCTCCTCCTTCCTCCTCCTCTTCCTCCTCCTCGTTTTCCTCATCCTCCTCGTCCTCCGCCTCCTCCTTCTCCTCCTTCTCCTCCCTCCCTCCCTCCTTCCCTCCCGCCCAAAACCCCCAAGAGAGCCCCAAGAGGGTCCTAAGAGAGCTCCAAGAGTTGAGGCTCTGTCCTCGTCCTCGTTGTCATCCGCTCGTTTTCCTTATGCATAGCTCCTCCCTGTCACATTCCGCGGCGCGTCGGTAAGGCGGGCCCGGCGTTTCGCCAGAGACGTCCCCACCATCGACGATGCGGAGAGTACTGGAACTTCACGGGTGGAGGGCGGGTGGTTTTCAAAATGTGGCTCTCGACTTAGCGCCACGCACATTCGTTTTAACAAACTGCAAGAGCTTCACGGAAGGACGGGCAGGTCGTTTAAAAAATGTGGCTCTCCCCTTAGCGATGCGCACAGTCGTCCTTTAAAGAATTCAATATGTTCAAGGATGGGGCCTGGCCATTTTCAAAATCTAAATGTCGCCATATCGCTGCCCATAACCGTCTTAAAACATTGCAAAGATGTCACGTATGGAGGGAAGCTCTTTTTTTCGAAACGCGGTTCTCGCCTTAGCGCACGTTAAGAGTTAACTACCGCTTCCCAGATGTTCAGAGTTAACGTATCAGAAATGGTGCTCTGGCACGATGTCGGACTGTCAAAGCGCAAACCCTCTTTGAACCGTTTCGGCCTGACGAGAGTCCCAAGATGAGGCTGCAACGGTCTTCAAGCTTGAAATTCATCCCTGGGGCTCCTAAAAGATTTGCACGGTTTTGCAGAAACTCGCGTTGGCGCGTTCCGCGGGCACGCTCGCGCGCGCCCGTTCTCACGCGACGCTAATGAGCGCGCACCGAAGGTTTTTCCGCACGCGCACGCTCGCACGCGGCGCCTCTTGGTGCGTCCCGAAGGCGGTTCCGCGCGTGCCCTCTCGCGCGCGGCGCAGTCTGGCGCGCCCCGAGGACGCTTCTGCGCGCGCCCGCTCGCACGCGGCAATCGTTGGCGCGCCCTGAAGGCGCTCTCGCGCGTGCCCGCTCGCACGCGGCGCAGCTTGACGCGCCCAAAAGGCGCTTCTGCACGTGCCCGCTCGCACGCGGCGCTCACGAGCGCACCCCACCCCGCTCGCAAGCGGCGCACTTTGGAGCGCCCCGAGAGCACTTCCGCGCGCGCCCGCTCGCACACGGCGCTCTCTGGTTCCAGAGCCGCGGCGCACCCTGGCGCGCCCCTCGGGTGCTCTCGCGCGCCCGCTCGCACGCGGCGCGCTCTGGCGCGCCCCGAGGGCGCTTCCGCGCGCGCGTGCCCGCTCGCACGCAGCGCTCACGCGCGCCCCTTGAAGGCGATGACGCGCGTGCCCGCTCACACGCAGCGCGCTCTGGCGCGCCCCGACGGCGCTCTCGCGCGCGCCCGCTCGCGCGCGGCGCAGGCTGGCGCGTCCCGCGGGCTCTCTCGCGCGCGCCCGCTCGCACGCGGTGCACTCGGGCGTGCCCCGAGGGTACTTCCGCACGTGCCCGCTCACGCGCGGCGCTCTCTGGCGCGCCCCAACGGCGCTCCCAGACTTGCCCGCTCGCACGCGGCACTCTGCACCGACGCTTCCCGTGGAGCCCGCCAGCTCCGAGTGGCGCACGCGTCGCGACTGCCAGCTGACGTGTGCCCACCCAGCCCCCCCCCCCCTCCCGTGCGGCGGCGGCACCGCGAAACGTCCACATTTGCGGCGCCGCGGCCCGGCATCCGCACGGGCGCCCGCGCGCACCCGCGCGCCCACCGCACGCGCGCCATCCTGCACGCCGCTGCGCGCCGATCACCTCGCGAACGCCGCTTGCCGAGATCGCCGCCGAGGCAGCGCCTCGCGCCCACCCCCCGCGCGCTCGAGCGCCGCCCAGTCGCGCGAGGCATCCGATTGGACCCGCGCGCCGACCTCACTGCGAGGCACGGGGCCGGCGCCGCGTGCCAGCCCCAGCGCGGTGCACCGCGTGCCGAGACTGGGCCAACCACGCGGCGCGCCCGTCCGCGCGAACGCCGACCATGGGACGCACAAAGAAGTACACCCTGCGAAATGCTTAAGAAATCATGGGTTAAGAAATTCAGTCTCAGAATTTTGAATGAGAGCCCATAATTTCTATCAACATCTTAGGATTTACATTGAAGCGTTAAGAATAATCGAGATTCTGGCGGAAAACGTAAGTTTTCTTAAGCATCGCCCAGGGTGTAGTAGTACGATGCGTCCGCCGCGGAGGCGCGCGTCCGACCCGAACACGTCGCATAACAGTTGTGTTGTGATCGTTTCCCGAGCGGCACGGCCTGAAGGCGCCAACCACGGAGCGACCATGGGACGCACAAAGAAAAACTAGTACGATACGTCCGCCGTGGAGGCGTGCGTCCGACCCGATCGCACAGCACAACAGTTGTGCTGCGATCGTTTCCCGAGCGGCACGGCCAGAAGGCGCCAACCACGGAGCTCATGCTACACGAGATCTCTCGGGGCACGCGCCGCCCCGGGGGGGGGGGGCGACGCGCGCATAGTATCAGTAGTATGCTTTTTTGTTTGCGGCGCCGAGCCCCGTCGCACGAGAAGACTGCCCGGCGTTTCGCGCCGACCCCCGCGCGGAACCGCGTTCCGAATCAGTTGCCGATGCCACGCGCGAGTCTGTCCCTGTGCGCGCGCGCGCTACCCCCCTCGCGCGAGGATAATACCCAGCGCCGCGCGTCGACCTCCGTGTGATATCTTCGCGCAACGACCTGCCACCGATGCGGCGCGCGAGTCCACGCCCCAGGAACCCTGACGTGACCTTAGGGATCCCGAGAGAGCCCCCGAATTTTGTTTCACGCAGACCCCCACCAACCCCTCGAGAGGTGGTCGCGCAGCGATGTGCTCGCATATGCGGCATCGTTAGACGTCCGTTGTTCGTAATGCGTCGTCGTTTCGTTCGTCGTTCGTTGGTTTTTGTCGTCCTGGTCGCTGTTCGTGGTTCGTCGTTCGTCGTTCGTCGTCGCCGTGTTCGGTGCTCGTTTGTGGTCGTTCGTCGTTGGGGGATGGGACGCGTGTCATCTTCCCCCCTTCAAGGGAGCTGCGTGGGGGTAGAAGCGAGGAAGGAGCCGACTCTCAAGCGCAGGCGATGCAGGGTAGGGGGAGCTAGGCCACGGGCATCGCGTAGCGCGCACAGGAGCATCCCACCCCCAACAGTACTGTTGAGGGGGGCGATGCGCGCGCGACTTCCACAAGAGCTCTCTCTCTCTCGCTCTCTCTCCTCCGTCCACCCACTCGGAGAAGGAAGGAGGAAAACGGAGCGAGGAGGACGAGCGCACGAAGCACCAGCTCGACAGGTCGCCTCCCCCCATGCCTCCCCTCCTCTTCCTCCTCCTCCTCCTCCTCCTCCTCCTCCTCCTTGACGAATCCCTCGACAGAAAGTGTTCGAGGCGTTCGGGAGGAGCATTCCCCAGATGGATACCAAGACGACTTCACCATGAACCGCCCCCAAAAAAACATGATGGAAGTCGCACCATCTTCCTATTCTCCCGCCAGCGCATCCTGAACCCCTATTTCAGCCGTCCCACTGCCCTCCTTGCCATGACCACCCTTCTCCCGTTGTTACCGTCATCAGCATAGCATCAGCATCAGCATCAGCATCAGCATCAGCATCAGCATCAGCATCAGCATCAGCATCAGCATCAGCATCAGCATCAGCATCAGCATCAGCATCAGCATCATCATCATCATCATCATCATCATCATCATCATCATCATCATCAGCAGCAGCAGCAGCAGCAGCATCACCAGCAGCAGCAGCAGCAGCAGCATCAGCATCAGCACCAGCAGCATCATCAGCATCATCACCAGCAGCATCACCAACATCATCACCAGCATCATCATCATCAGCATCATCCTCACCATCATCATCATCATCATCATCATCATCATCATCATCATCATCATCATCATCATCATCATCATCATCAGTAGTAGCAGCAGCAGCATCGTCTGCATCAGCATCACCATCACCATCATCACAAACACTCATCAGCATCCTCATCATCCTCATCATCATCAGATCATCAGTATCATCATCAGCAGCAGCAGCATCATCATCATTAGCAGAATCAGCGTCACCATGATCATCAGTATCACAATCATCAGCATCACCACCATCATCATCATCATCATCATCATCATCATCATCATCATCGTCATCATCATCACCACCACCATCATCGTCATCATCAGCATCAGCATCAGCATCAGCATCAGCATCATCGTCATCATCATCATCATCAGCAGCAGCATCATCATCACATGACTCCTTCTCCACCTCCACTTCCTTTCCCTCCACTTTTCCCTCCGTTTCCTCCTCCTCCTCCTCCTCGCCCGTTCCTCCTCCGCAACATGACAAAAACCACGAACACGAAGGACAAACATGTATAACAAAAGCAACCGCTTTCGAACGAGTTGGGTAGCGAAAAACCTCTCTTGGAGCTTGTGGACCCTCTGTGGACCCCAGAGACGAGGTTCGCATCTCGCCCCCGCGCCTATTTCGGCACGCCCCTCTCCCGCATCGTGCCCTCCAGGAGTTGCATCCACGGCCACAGAGACAAGGTTCGCGTAACGCCCACCGCTACTTTCAGCACACGCCTCACACGGATCGTGCCCCACAGGGAGCACCACCTACGGTCCCAGAGACAAGGTTCGCACAGCATCCTTCGTGCCCTGGAAGGAGCTCTACATATGGCCAAATGGGCAACTTCGCATGGCGTACCCCCGCCCGTGTCGGCGCATGCCTCACACGGATCGTGTCCCACATGGAGCTCCGCCTACTTCCTCAATGGGCGCGTTCACGCGGGACCATCCGGTTTAGTCGGCAGCGCCTTCACGCGAATCGTTCCCCAGTTCAGAGCACCCGCGCACGCTTGCTCCAGAATGCCATGGCTCTCCAGAGGCGCTTGCGTCAGGAATCGTAGGAGGAAGGACGACCATATGACCTGGGGGGTGAACAGCAACTGTACTGAGAGCACCTAGCGCCTTCGGTGCAGCGGAGTGTTGTGGGACTCAAGAGGCCCATGCCTGATGAAGCGTATGATTCTGGACAACCACTGAAACCAGGAACAAAACGCTGCACTTTAGAGCACCTTAAACGCGGCAATTGTTTCTTGGCCTCGAGATGCCTCTGCTTGAGGATACATAGGGGGCTGGACCACCATCCAAAATGATGAGAAAAAAACAGCTGCAATTCGAGCACCTGAAAATCAGCGGGGTGCTTTGGGCCTGAGGAGGCCCTTGCGTCGAGAAGCGTAGGAAGCCTGACGACCATCCAACCCAGGAACGAGACGCCGCCGCATTCAGAGCGTCTTAAATGCTGCGGGGTGCTTAGGGGACTCAAAGAGGGCTCGTCTGCTGTGTATATATATACATATATATATACATATATATGTATACCTAAAACTGACGACCGTCGAAGCCCGGGGGAAACACGCGACACTTAGAGCGAGCGTCGTAAACGCAGCCGGGTGCGCCGGGCTCGAGAGGCCTCTGCCACAGGATACACAGGAGGCCGGACGACCATCCAGACCGGGGGAGAAAGGCCACTCCAGGCACCGCAAGTGCAGCGGAGCGCACTGGCACTCGAAAGGATCTCGCGCCAGAAAGCACAGAAGGCTGGGAGGCCATCGAGGCCCAGGGAAAAAGCACGCTACACCCTGCGAAATGCTTAAGAAATCATGGGTTAAGAAATTCATAGTCTCAGAAGTTGAATTAAACCCAGAGCTTCTATCAAAATCTTGGGATGCACATTGAAAAGTTTAGCATAATCGAGACTCTGGACGAAAACTTTGGTCTTCTTAAGCATCGCCTCAGGTGTACCCCAGGGCTATCCCCTTCTCCCTCGAGGAGGAGGATGAGGAGGAGGAGGTGGAGGAGGAGGAGGAGGGGGAGGAGGACACTCAGAGCGCCGTGGGTGCCTCGGAGGGTTCTGGGCCTCGGGGGGGGCCCCCGCTGCACGTCGTGCTCCCGGAGTGCGGCGGGACTGCTTGGGCCCCAAGAGGCCTCTGCCTCAAAGACATATCGGGTCGGACGAAAAGGGGGGGATAGCAAAGGGGGGGTTTGAGAATCAGCTCGCGTAGCTTATCTTCCCGGCGACTCCCGGCGCCGGAGGCGGCTATGTATCGAGGAAAGGGCCCCTCGGTGAGGCCGAAACCAGCTGCATGCAGCAAATTTCGTAACCCCCCCTTTCCCAATCCCCCCCTTTCGCCCGGCCCGAACATAGGAGGCCAGACGACAGTCCAAACCAGGCGACAAAAACCGCTGCGCTCAGAGAGCCCAACATTCTGGGGTGCACTTCAAGAACTGAAGGGGGCTCGTTGATTCCTATGTCTGGAGGCCCGTCCTGGCGGCCTCGAGGGCCGTCTTGAAGCCATCTTGGGCCGTCTCGGGGCCATTTCTTCGTTTCGCCCGCGATGTCTTGACAGGATGTACCTGTCGTTCGCCGCAAGCTGACACCCGAAGTCGGGTTGTTGTTGGCCCAAGGGGTCGACGGTCAGCCACTATGTGTTTAAAGCTAGACTGAATGATTGAACGTCGGGCATGTCGATTCGCAATATACATTCATTATCTATATATATATATATATATATATATATATATATATATATGTAATTCGACATTTTCTATTTGTACCATTTGAAGACAGATTGAACGATTATTTTGCAAAACATCTATATGTTCAAACCTTCCACAAGGGCTTTCACTTGCAAGACGGAAAGAAACAGGTCTTACGCGAGATGGTATGGCGACCTCACGCGGTGGCTTACGAGGGCCGCCAGCGAGGCACACAGAGTGACGAAGAGAGCGCTTACGCGCGACCTTGCGCGGGCAGCTTGCGCGCCAATGTCGGCGCACACGACCAGTTGAGCCTCTGCGTCGCTCACGCGTGGAGTGCCGCGTCGGAGTGTGGCCGCGTGGGCACGTGCGGTGTGGCGTCATTGTTGTCGTGCGCGCTGTGGAGCGTGGCTGCGTGTTGCAGGAGAGCTCTGCATGCTGATTTTCCCCCGTGTCCTGTGCAAGACCGGCCTCGTGGCCGCGCGGGAGCTGTCTGTCTGTGAGTCACTTGTGGAAGCTCGCCCTCCGGCAGACCGAAGGACCCCGAGGAGGTCTGCCTCCGGGGCGTGTCCTCGAGCTCGGGAGGGGCCGCTCGCGGGCGTCCTCTTCGACGTCCGCACCCGGCGACCACCTTCGAACACGCTGGGCTGGCCGAGCCCACCCGCCCTGGGACTGCTGAGGCGCAGGTCCGAAGGCCAGCTTGGCGCCACCTGCGGGGCGACGCCACGTCAGCACTCGCCAGTCGCCAGAGGTCCTCGGAGGCCCTCCTGAGACAGTGCACCGGTTCGGGCAGGCGTCCGCCTGGGCGCCGGGCGGCAAGCGGCCCGCACTCTCAAGGCTTTGAGCTGGCGCGCACCGAATTGGGTAGAGCAATTGTGTACATCAAGCCCTCGGTGACCCACCAAGGCCGATGACACACACACACACACACACACACACACACACACACACACACACACACGCGCGCGCGGGCGCGCGCGCAAAACAGATGGGCGCGAGCACGAGTCACACCAACCAAGCCACCCACTGAGGCAGCGCCCAACGACACTGTACTGTCGAAGACTGACTTGGCAATCAATGGAAAAAGGCCGCACGCTCAAGACTACTGGACGACCGCCCGTGCTGGACGAGCGGACGAGGGGACATGCAAGGGCAGCTGCTCCACAGAAGCCTCGGGAGGCTCAAGCGGCTGGATCGACATGCAATCGGCCTGGGCATTGCACCGCTTCGGAGACATCACCTGCTCGACTAACATCTGGTGCGTCAAGACGGCGGCCGTGCAGAGCATAGCCGTGCCGACTGCCGCCGTGACCACAGCATCGACGCTGGTCGTCACCCGGGGGGCGAGCGAAGCGTCCGGCTCGACGAGATCCGCGATGCGCTCCTCCGCTGCGCGCAGCGCCCCAGCGAGGTGCTGCTGGGCGAAGCTCTTCTCGGCACCCTTTGTGAACACCAAGATCAGCGAAGTCGGCAAGCCCGGCACCTTGTAGCCGTTGATGGCATCACCGTCGTCACAGAAGGGGACGAACTCCAACACGTGTGGATTCTCCCTGAACATGGATCGCAATCTCTCCGTGAAGGCATCGATGCCAATGCCAGAGACAACGCCAGAATACGGGGATTCCACCCAGCCAGCCTCGTAGCACACCGACGGCTCCAAGGGATGCCTGTCGGCTAAATGTCCCACGGAGATGCCCATGCACGTCTGCAAATGAAGTTCAACCAAATCCATTCCGTAAACATGCTTGTGCATCCTCTGGACAGAGCCGCCGCCCATGCGCGCATTGACCTCCAAGATTCGCACGCCACAGCGTGGGGAGAACCTCACGTCAAGATCAAAAACTCCCGTCGTCAAGCCAAGCGCATGCACGGAAGCAACGCAGTGGGAGGCAACAAGAGCCTCGACAACATGCCCGTGGACAGTAGGGAAGCTGCGGCCCGTGCCCTGAAAGAACTGGCCGTGGCTCTGCTTGTCGGCGTCCATGACGGAGCAAAATAAGTGGCGGCCATGCTGCATTATGATTTCCACGCCAAATTCCGGCCCGTCAATGTACTCCTCCAAGAGGAAAACCTCGTCCTGGATGTTGCGCTCGGCGCGCTGCTCCAAAAATGTCTTCACGGCCTCCTCTGCGGAAAGGACTTTGACGACACCAATCGAGGCTGAACCCCTGGCTGGCTTCAAGATCGCAGGGAACGCAATCTGTCTCGCAGCCTGTTCAATGTCCTGCTTCTTGGAACAAGGGAACGATTTCCACGACTCCAACCCACTGGCAACGAGGCACTTGCGGGTTTCGTTTTTGAACACGCATCTCCGCACTGCCTCGTAGCTGTTCGTCACCACGCCGAGCCTCTCTGCGACCAAAGCGGTCAAAGGCAAGTACCAGTTGATCAAGTTGTAGGCACCTGTGACGTTGCCAACCGATGCGGCCCGCAAGGCGTCCACGACTGCATCGGCGAGCTCCGCTTCCTGCGGAAGTTTCTCGAGGCCTGGAACGACGACCACCGTGTGCACCACACCAGTGACCTCCATCTCATGAGCCCAAGAACCCTCGTCGACAACGACGACAGTGCTCATGCCCAACTCGCGCATCCTCTCGAACATGCAGAGGTGGCGAGATCTGTACCCGCTGCCAACAACCAGTGCCACCATGCGAGATCCGTCGGCACTCACAAACACCATGTGGCGAAAACGGAATGCCGACAAGAGTGGCAAAAGCAGACCACAAAAACAACACAACGTTGCAAGTAAAACGGCGTAATTAAGCTAAAATGGCTGCGGATAGGACGTCTCGGGACCATCTTGAAGGATGCCGAGGGCCCCGGTCGACCGTTTTGGGGCTACCTTGGGCTCCTCTGGGGAGCTCTTGGCCCGTCTGATGCTTTCGGCCGAAATGGGTGGCGGGGACACATGTGATCACAGCCGCTGGGGCCTTCGGTGAAGCTCCCTATGGGCCACGAAACGTGTGAGGGGTGTGCCGACATGGGTGGCGGAGACGCATGTGGTCACAGCCGCTGGGGCCTTCGGTGGAGCTCCCTGTGGGGCCACGGAACGCTGTACTGAGTGCGCTGAAATGGTGGACCTGCGAAGGGCAGAGGCAGGAGTATGGTTGGGAGGAGGACGAGGAGGAGGAGGAGGTGGACCGGTGTAAACCCAAGAGACATCAAAGATGTTGGAATAAACCCTCCCTCCAAGCTCCCCCTTCATAGGCCCCTACAACGGTTCATCTCCACTGGGGGAACTGCCTTGTTGGAAAACAACCGTTTGAAGACCCTGAAGCATGCCAAAACATTGTTCTCGGGATTCCAACGCCACGGATCAACCTGACTGTTGCGTCTTGCGACCCTGAATCGTGCCAGAACGCCACTCCTGGGACTTCAACACCGCGAATCAACGTAACTGCTGCACCCTCATCGGAATCCTGAATCCTTCCAGGATACCAGTTATGGTACGCTGATCATGTGAATCCGTGGAACTCTTGCAAATGTCAAAGACGGATATGCGCGGCGCTGTGGCGAGAGCCACATATTGAGAAGGAACCGCCCTCAAGCAGTGGAATTCTTATGAATTAACGAATGCACGCGGCGCTAAGGCGAGAGCCACATTCTGAAAACGATTCGCCCTCAATCCGCTAAACTCTTGAAAATTGTAACGACGAATGTGCGCGGCGCTAAGGCGAGAGCCACGTTTTGAAAACGATCCGCCCTCCATTTGTAAAACGGCTGCTAATGTTAAAGACTCAGGGTCATAAGCGGTGAGGAAGTTGCAGGCGAAACACACGGCCCGCCCTGAAAGCTTGCTTTGAGGTACGACAGGGAGAAGTTAATTGTGCGGAAAAGGAATTAAGGAGAAGGAGGAACGCGGGGCGCTGTCTCTTCAAAACGAGGACCAACATCACAGGATAGTTGGGAAAAACAGCTTCGAAGGCACGGCGGCAAGCGCATGTGCCCCGCAACGCGTTTGTTGAAATGGATGTTGAGCGAAATCATCTTATATCCACGCATGTGCAACGCATGGCATTAATTGCAGGCGATGGCGCGGGGGTGAGGTCTACACCGGTGCGGCTGGACGACCGCGCAGAACAAATATAAAAAACGCAAAGAGGGGGGACGGTAAGTCTGGCCTCAGGAGGAGAGTAATTCATAGTGGAGGCGGCCAGGGGGGCTGAGCTGGATGTGCCCCGAGAAAATCGGTCAAGGCGGGGGTATACTGCCGAATCCGCTCAAGAGCTGCCCCCGGACTCTTCCCAGGGCTCCTTTGGTACAGGTTTTCGCCCTGGATCCGTTTTGACAGTCCCAGGGCCCCGAGAACCGAAAACGGGCCCCGCAGACCGAAAGAGGTAAAAAAAACATTCTCGAACCTTCCCGCTGACCATGCTGAGCCACCTCCCCCGCCGACTCCAAGGCTCCTGATTCGCTTTCATGAAGGAGAATATCGCGGATTCGTCTCGCGTCGAACCCCGCGTTGGTTCCTGACGCCGCGAGGATCGTTCAAGATTGAACGGTCGGCCGTTTCCCAAACGTCGGATCGTTCACCTTCGACCGATTCTGGGCGCCCGCGGCATTCAACATTGAACGCCGGCGGCGGGGTCGCCGCCGGTCGACACGACGCGAACCTACTGCACTTTATTTCTTGCCTTTCTTCGCGTGCCACTTCCTCGCTGGCTCGGCCTCTGGCACCACTTCCTCTGCATCCGCCGCCCGCTTGTCCGCTGCCCCCGCCAGGAAGCCCTCAGTCACCCCCATGGGGTGCCAGTGTGATGTGATGTGTGTGGCGAAGAGAAGTGTTCAAAGGAGAGAGCCCACGTCCCTCCCAGGAACTTGCCCGTCAGGTGCCCCGATAGGGCCGACCGCTTCTCGTCCCCGTCGGCACGCATAGGACATGCATAACCGAACCGAACAGGGACATAAGCATAAAAACTCGGCCTCCGGCGCCGCCCCTGGCGCGCTCCGCGCGCCAGGGAGGGGGTCCAGCACCGATCCGAGGAATCCGCGCGGCCCTCCGAATCTTTATGTTTATGTCACTGTTCGTTCCCCTGTGTAATCTGACTACCTACCAGACCACCCCAACCCAACCCGAAGACCCGAATTTCGGGTTGGGGTGGGTAAGGGTTCCACATGTGTTTTTTCGATGTTTCCCGACCCCCCCCACTGGAAAACGAGGGTAAATCTGAGCCTTCGGGTTGGGTTGGGGTGGTTTGGTGGGTGGTGATAATCAGCTCAGCACATGGCGGCGGCGACGGCGACGGCGCGGCGACGGCGCGGCGACGGCGACAGCGTGTGGGGCCGACAGGCCGCGCGCGGCGGCGGCGCGGGGCGCAGGGCACGCCTCCGCGTCCAGGCCCTGCGAGCCCCGCGAGGCGCTCCGCGACCCCGGGCCGGCCCCGCGGCTCAGCGAGCCGCAGGACGAGCTGCGCCCCAGGCCGCCCCAGCGGCCCCTCGGCCCGCGCCCCCCCCTCAGACTTCCTCCTCCTCCTCCCTCCTCCTCCTCCTCCCTCCTCCTCCTCCTCCTCCTTCCTCTCCTCCCTTCCTCCTTCCTCCTCCTTCCTCCTCCTCTCCTACTCCCTCCTCTTCCTCCTTCCTCCTCCTCCTTCCTCCTCCTCCTCCTCATCCTTCCTCCTTCCTCCTCCTTCCTCCTTCCTTCCTCCTTCCTCCTCCTTCCTCCTCCTCCTCATCCTTCCTCCTCCTCCTTCATCCTTCCTCCTCCTCCTGCTCCTCCTCCTTCCTCCTCCACCTCTTCCTGGAGAACCCGGCATCGGAAGATCATTCTTCTCTGAGGTCATTCTTCCGTCGGGGGCGCAAACGTCGTGCAGATCCCCCTGGCACGCCATCATGAGGCTGTGGGATATGTTAGTTTCTCTTGCGCGCGATCAGCATCACACATTTGGCCTTGGGTACTCGGAACCTCTTGCCAGCCTGATAGCTAGCCAACCCGTGTTTCGCCTGGCTCTTTACTGGCACCGCAGTCGCGGAGTGGCCCTCTATAAGAACGACACGCTAGGACCGAAGGGACAGAAGCCTGTCCGTACACTACACTACATGCCCTGGGGAAAGCCTGGTACGCGAAACGTCTACCTCTTCCCACCTCAGGATCACAGATTCGGTCGTCATAATAGGAGGCAGGATACATCATGAGCGTCTTGACTATGGGCTTCCGTGTCAGGCAGGAGGGGTGGTCCTACGCAGTCAGTATGAAAAGACATGTCAAACACGTTCGGCAGCACTGAGTGAGTGGGCCGCCCTCGACGCCCTGATCCAAGAGAAAGTGACTCCCCAGGACCGTAACTTGTGTAAGCAGTGGTACCGCCTGTCAACCATGAAAATTAGAATCACGTCTGAGCCCCTGATGCTTAAAGTGGATGTGGGGGTGTCATGGGGGATCCGTTCAATGTCCAGGGCTTCGTGGGGGCTTTCAGGGCACCGGTGGCAGAATGGGCGGACCAAGTACGTGAGCACATCCCCAGCACGAATGTATTGCAGGCCGTGTGGTATGGAGTACCAATTGACACGTCATGTCAAAGAACAGATGACATACTTAGACTAGTTCCGTCACCGATCGTCGACGCCATGGTAAATGTGAGTGCAGACCTCAGAGGGGTTGACCGATTACTCGATCACTCGTAAGTCAGCCGGATACGTTCAGATTAGGACAAAGCAGGTGACTACCTTCTAAGTCGCAGGCGAAGGCACGTCGGCGCGTAAACGCCATCTCAGGGAGGGAGCGAGGTGCGAAGGAGGGACGGCTCGAGAGTACGGTGACAAAAACTGCTCGTTACCTTGAACCAGCAATTACTCTTCAACTGTCCCCCCTGGAACAGAGCGTTGAATATATCAGCAGCTTCAGCAGGCGTCTACACCAGCATGGCCGCACTCTGGTCTGTGGACGTTCCCCGACAGTGGAAAAGAGTTGTCTTTACCGACCTAGTCCAAGGGTCACTACTTACTGGAATGGAACCCCTCACACTCAAAGATAAGCAAACACACCTCATGGATAGACACTAAACACGGTCGGTGAGGACGGCTCTGGCGGGGGGGGCATGCGCACACGACGACGAGCATGCACGACCTCTCTTTCCGCACGCGAAGTGCTAGACTATTGGAAGAGAGTGCTGATCGCAAGAGAGAGCTATGACCACGACGACTGCCTTGACACCAACCGTGGGCGGCTCCTAGGGGCCTATGAAAAAAAGGGAGCTCGGAGAGGGCTTACTCCAACATCGTGGGTGACTCTTGGGCTTACACTGGTCCTCCCCCTCCCCCTCCTCCTCGTCCCCCTCCTCCTCCTCCTTTTCCTCCTCCTCCCCTCCCTCCTCCTCCCCGAGGTCGTGCTCAGGTCCCCCCGGCGCTGCTCCGTGGCCGGGCGCCGCTCGAGGAGCCCAGCCCCTGGCCCAGCTCTGCAGCTGGACCGACCGCGCGGGCGCCCAGGAGGAGGAGGAGGAGGAGGAGGAGAAGGAGGAGGAGGAGGAGGAGGAGGAGGAGGAGGAGGAGGAGGAGGAGGAGGGGGAGGGGGAGGAGGGAGGAGGAGGAGGAGGAGGAGGAGGAGGAGGAGGAGGAGGAGGAGGAGGAGGAGGAGGAGGAGGGGGAGGGGGAGGGGGGAGGGGGAGGGGGAGGGGGAGGGGGCCTGGGCACGCGGGACCCGGGGGGGCTCGGCTGGTCGCGCGCCGGCCGAGAAAGGCGCATGGCATGCTGCGAGAGGCCTGCCGCCGGGCCGTGCCAGGCGGAAAAGCGAGCAGACGGGCACGACGCTTCCTACAAATGGAAGCGACCGATTGCAAAACAAAAACCCAAGGATTGCAAAAAAAAAAAAAAAACAGGATTGCAAAAAAAACAGCATTGCAAAAAAAAACAGGATTGCAAAAAAATCCAGGGTTTTTTGCAATCCTTCGCACCTCAAAATTGTACCACCAAACTTCCAGGCAGACGTCCAGGTGCGGCTGGGACGTCGGGAGGGCGGCCCGCTCGCGCCCGAGCTCGGAGGAGCTGCTTCCTCGGGCTTCGGGCCGGAGGAAGCGCGGGGGGCTGTCGCGAAGGTCGGTGCTCGTCGGGTCCAGAGGCAGGGCGCTGGCACTCGCGTGCGAAGCGCGTCCCGCGGGGTTGCAGCGGGGATGCCTGGACCTGCCTCTCCGCGTGCTTCTGCTGAAGAGGGGGAGGATGAAGGAGTTGATCTACACCGTCCTTGTGCATGTACAGTGGAGGTGGCGGAGGATGACGGGAGGAGGAGCACGTGCACATGCCGATCTTCTAAACTGAGAAGTCTTATGGGGCATCTCAGACACAGACACCACGTCCGTAATCTAAGTCATGTCCTGGTTACTTCGGATGAATGCCCCGTCTGCTTGAAGGTCTCCAGGAGTCGCATCATGCCTGCGAGGCATTTCCAGGCTGCAGCTACCGGGGGATACCGTCCGTGGCGCCTATGGTCCCAGAAGTGTGGTCCCCTGGACTGAGTCAACTACGCATCAATGCCGAATGTGCGAGTCTCGAGGCAGAGACCATGACGACTGTCGTATAGCCGTATCCTGGCTCGTCTTCGGTGATCTGTCGTTGCACAAAAGCCGGATACCAGCACGAGAGCGCTCCGAACCCCCAAATTCTGTGACAGCTATTGTCAGAAACGGCGGCGGCGGCAGCGGAGGAGCCATCGGACATCAAGATGTCCTCTCTCATGAGACGCGCAGGCGCGGGGCCAGTCCTCGGCGGCGGCGGTGGCACAGACCACTGCAGGCGGCCCAGGGGCGACCCGAACGGGGGTGGCGGCGGTGGGGGCCCAGGCGGCCCAGGAGGCAGGAGTCTCAAGATCACGCTGCGGAAGCTGGCCCGCCTCGCGACCTCACGCGGCAGGCAGCTGGCGCCTCTCGAGGCAGTGGTCTTCCCCTCGTTTCTTGCACAAGAATCAGGTCCAGGCGACCTCAGAACAGCGATGGCGGCGCAAGGAGAAGAGATACGATCGGAAGGGCAAGGCGCTCAGAGGGAAGCAGAAGGCCAGCCAAGACGTGGACTTCAGAGCTCGCGGAGCCCCGCACATCCGCTGCTTCCTCGCGCTGCTCAAGAAGAGCATCGAGCTCGTCGACGAGCACGGCCCGCACGCGGACGAGAAGCTGCACACCGTCCCGAGGGGCTCCGGGGCCGACACCGCACTCACGGAGGACGTCCTGGCCCTCGAGGAGCTCTTCCTGCGCTGCCGCTGCAGCAAAGCCCGCAGCGACGCCGGAGGACCCGAAGTGCAAGGTCATGGCGGTGGCGGCGGAGCGGCGCTGGGCGACGACAGCGGCCATCTTCGAGCCCATGCGCGAGGGGGCCAGGCCGTGGAGGACCAGAGGACCGCGTCTGTGGGCGAGGAAAAGGAGGAAAGAGGAGGAGGAGGGGAAGGAGGAGGAGGAGGAGGAGGGGGGGGAGGAGGAGGATCAGTGGAAACCCAAGAGTCATCAACGATGTTGGCATTCACCCTCCCTCCAAGTTCCCTCTTCGCAGGCCCCTACAACGGTTCGTTTCCATTGAGGGAACTGCCTCGCTGGAAGACAACACTTTGAAGACCCTGAAGCGTGCCAAAACATGATTCTCGGGATGTCAACGCCACGCATCAACCTGACTGCTGCGTCTTGACGATCCAGAATCGTGCTAGAACGCCATTTTGGGGACGTCAACACAGCGAGTCAACATAATTGTTGCCCCTGCATAATCCTGAATTTGTCCAAAACACTATTTCTGGTAAGTTGAGCTCAATCCGTGAAACTCTTGCAGTTGTTTGAAAACGCATGTGCGCGGCGCTGAGGCGAGAGCCACATTTTGAAAACGGCCCGACCTCCAGCTGTGAAACGATTGCAAATGTGTTAAACCAATGTGTGCGGCGCTGAAGCGAGAGCCACATGTTGGAAACGACCCGCCCTCCATCTGCGAAAAACTTGCAATTTGTTTAACGAATGTGCGCGATGCCAAAGCGAGAGCCACATTTCGAAAAAGACCCGCCCTCAATCCGTAAAACGATTGCACATGTTTTGAACGAATGTGCACGGCGCTAAGGCGAGAGCCACATGTTGAAAACCACCCGCCCTCAATCCGTGAAATTTCTGAAAGTTGTTGAAACGAATGCGGGCGGCGCTTATGCGAGAGCCTCATTTTGAAGACCACCCGCCCTCCATCTGTGAAACTCTTGTCATATTTAAAATTTCGGAATCATCAACGGTGGGGAAGTCTCACGCGAAACGCCTGGCCCGCCCTAAAAATTGGCCTCGGGGTGCGACAGGGAGAAGTTATCTACCAGGTAAAAGAATGGAGGAGGAGGGGGGGATGGGGAGGAGGAGGCGTGGCGCGGTGCGGTGTCGGGCGGACGAAGCCCGCCTGCCGCCTCAACAGCGGGAATGGGCCTAGGCGCCCTCGAGTGACCAGGCCTCAGTGACCTCGGCCTCGCGCTTAGCTCGCCTGCACTGCTGCGCCCACTCAACCGCCGAATCGGGCGAGGCAAACCCACGCAGGCGAGCAACTCGCCCCAGGTCCAGCACGGGGACCGAGACCCTGTGCTGGTGGAAGCTGGCGGGAGCCTGAGAGCGGCTGCCCCCCCCCCCACCACCACCACCACCACCCCACCTCACCCCACCCCACCCACCCCCGCCACGTCGCATTTCACCACCGAGTGCCCTTGAAACGGCCACGGCCTCCCAGACACCACCCCCGCCTCCACGCCCACCCCCACACACACACACACACACACACACACACACACACACACACACACACACACACACACACACACACACACATCGATCGGCACGGGCTTGGGCTCGGGTGGCGGCGGGGCAGGCAGGGGCGGCGAGCCTCCAGTCAAGTCTCTCGCGGGTTCGGAGGGCTGCCTCGAGGACCGCGGCGCCACGATCGTCAGCGTCATATTTCTTAGGTCCAGGACAACATCCGGAGTGCCAACCACACCCTCAGTGCCCCAGGTCCCGTGGCCTCAGCCACGCGTGCAAATGACCAATCCATCTAACCAGTTTGGCAGCATTGTCTCCACAGGCTTCCATGAAGAGGACCTCCTGGGGGGGAATCCCCCAGAGCAGGGCCCCCTTTGTGGCCCAGCGGTCCGCGAGACTGCTGCCAAGCCTGCACCACGCATCGAAGAAAGAGGCATCTTGAGATGCCGACGAGTGCCTTGACTTTCCTCACGCTCGCAGTGTATCCGTGCTTCAGCCACCGGCTCTCCCAAAAATGTCTGTTGGGATTCATGAGGCTCAGCGCTTTCGAGGTGTTCCTGGCACAGCCAATGGACCCAGCGCAATCCGAGAAGACAGTCAGGGACCCGTCGCTTGCAGGGCCGACCGAGAAACGCGACAACACGTGGAACGCATAGTCTTCCGCGTCCCTAGAGGACTGCGTCAGTAGAGGGGGGGGGAGGACAGCAGAGAGGGGCGGGCGAAGGCGGGACAGGAGAGAGGGAGGGGGAGGGAGACGGGGAGGGGTGAGCAGGAGAGGGGGGGGTGGGGGAAAAGAGACAGGGGGGAGAGGGGGGGGGGGAGGAGGGGGGGGGGGGGGGGGGGGGGGGACAGGAGAGAGGGGGGGGGGGGGGAGAGGGGGGGGAGAGACGGGGGAGGGGGTGGACAGGAG